>CM064532.1:34070005-34192505 GCA_032716605.1 Paralithodes platypus | reverse complement strand
CAATCGAGCTGACGTTTCTACCATTTGGGAAGAATCCACCAAGAAATAGGTATGGATATTTACAGCCAGTTTGCTCCAGTCCCTTTTTCGACACCTAAATAGCACGAAAGGTCTTAATATTGACAAGGAAATTGGGCGGAAGGTCTTAAAAGCGACAAAGTAATGGGGCAAACATCTTAAAATCTGAAATCTGATGGGGTTAAACATGAGGGAGAAAGAAGGGAGACAGAAATAGACCCATCTCCTCTTAATGGAATATGCTTCATCTGTAGGTTGGTTGTATATTGGGGAGTACTCTCTTTTTGCATTGATTCATTATATAAACCTATTTTGGGGAGTACTTTCTTTTAGCATTGATTCATTATATAAACCTATTTTGGGGAGTAGTTTCTTTTAGCATTGATTCATTATATAAACCTATTTTGGGGAGTAGTTTCTTTTAGCATTGATTCATTATATAAACCTATTAACATTGATTCATTATATAAACCTATTTTTGGGAGTAGTTTCTTTTAGCATTGATTCATTATATAAACCTATTTTTCAGTCCTACCTCTGTGCGTTTAGGAGTAACCTCGTTTAGCATTAGAGTAACTTTTTATCTCCCAGCTAATCCTATATTTTAATAATTGCCAGAATAAAATATCCCGGCCGAAGGCCGGTTCTTCCAAAACTACAGGCTCACTATCGTTCGCCAGGACAAAAGTCGACACCTAAATAGCACGAAAGGTCTTAATATTGACAAATAAATGGGGCGAAAGGTCTTAAAAGCGACAAAGTAATGGGGCAAGCATCTTAAAATCTGAAAACTAATGGGGCTAAACATAAGAGAGAAGAGGGTCTAGAAAAACGACCCGTCTCCCCTTAACCCCTTCAACACAACGACGCCATTGTCATCATATTTTGGTTACCTTTAGACGATTGGCCTTAGCTTATAATTGACCTCTGGGACTGAAAGGGATAAATACGATGTCAATAAACCCTCTGCAGAACACAGGTCCTTCTTAAACTGCATAAAATCGACCAATTTTTGCCAAAATCAAAGAAAATAGGCGTGATCGTGTGAAGGGTTTAAGGGAGCCCACCGGTAGCGAGCCAGCATATATATATTTTTGTTTTGACAGCAAGCTAAATTTGTACATTTTTCGATAGAAATATTTCTCCGGCGAAGCCGGATTTCTCCATACAATGCTGGCTCGCTATCGCTCGCCAGGAAGAAATCGACACCTGGATGGGGGTACAAATTTATTTGAAAGGGGGTCTAGGGGGTATTTTTCTAAGTTTGATGGAGGTCTAGCGAAGAAACTGAAAAATATATAAATATATAGACTAAAAACCAAGCACTGCCCCCTTAATTATCGCGACTGTTTACTATAGGTTAGGGTTTCATCGTTTGGTTAAGTAGTGTTAGTGATTGTCTTTTCTCTCTTGGTTTCATGGGGCTTTCATCATATATATATATTTGTGTTGAATTGTTCTTTGGTTGAGATGTGTTTGTCTTCATACAAACTTTTATTAACACACATTACATAATATTTATTAATCACTTACATGCATAATATATGCATACGTAATATATATGTGGATGTTTGTACTCGTATGAAATTATGCATACCTGTTGATTTATATGTGTTTATATGTAAGTATACACGTAACTGTTACATCACTGGTATCACAGTTTATTTGATGTGTTTATTAGAGCGACCTTGGTGACCCTGGTCTCTGGGTATTCTCCGGGGTGACCTAGATGGGTGTGAATTTTGTGTTTTGTCTGTGTTTGTTCGCTGTTTTGTCTTGTGTTTTTCTGTTCTTGCTCTGTCTTGAGTCGGCCACCCCCAAGAAAATACAAAAATAAATAAAAATAAAATAATAATAATAAAATAGAGGAAAATAAAAATACAAAAATAGGAAAAGTGGGGATTGGGCCTGAGCATAATTATAGATAGATAGATAGTTTATTTTATGTGTTTATTAGATGTGTTTACAGCCAGAATCATCAATGTTTCAAGATACAATGAATGGATGAAGGAATAACAAAACAAACCATAAAAGGTCCATGTACCTAAAGGCATCCTCCATCCATATAATGTTTGTAACAACTAGATTTAAGGGGGGATGCGCGTATATATTTAAGGGGGGATGAGCGTATATATTTAAGGGGGGATGAGCGTATATATTTAAGGGGGGATGAGCGTATATATTTAAGGGGATGAGCGTATATATTTAAGGGGGGATGAGCGTATATATTTAAGGGGGGATGAGCGTATATATTTAAGGGGGGATGAGCGTATATATTTAAGGGGGGATGAGCGTATATATTTAAGGGGGGGATGCGCGTATATATTTCCTCATTTATATATATTTTTATAATTTTGTTAGTTTCCTCCCTAGACCTCCGTCAAGCTTAATAACATCCCCAAGACCTTCCTTCAAGATAAATTTGTACATTTTTCGATAGAAAAATTTCCCGGCCAAAGGCCGGTTACTTTTAAATTACAGGTTTGCTATCGCTCGCCAGGAAAAATTCGACACATAAATGACACGACAGTCTTAGTATTGACAAAGAAATGAGGCGAAAGGCCTTAAAATCGCCAAACTATTGAGCCGAATGTCTTAAAATCTAAAAACTAATGGGGCTAAACATGAGGAAGAAGAGGGACCATAAAAACGAACCATCCCCCCTTAAACTGTTGTAGGCTGTACGTTTGTGGAAAGCAACTCCAAGGAAGGCAATTTCCGAGAGTGGTATAAATTAATTGTTGCTGTGAAACCTGATGCTAGACAATGGGATATGCAGAAGATGAAGCAACATATAATACAGTATATCTTGACTGTCCTCACTTATTTACAGTCGACCTTTGAGGGGAGACTCACCGTTTCTTTGGTCTATTAATTCATTTATTCATATATTTTTTTAGTTTCCTCCCTAGACCTCCATCAAGCTTAGAAAAACACCCCCTAGACCCCCCTTCAAGATAAATTTTTACATTTTTCGATAGAAAAATTTCCCGGCCAAAGGCCGGTTACTTCTATAATTACAGGTTCGCTATCGCTCGCCAGGAAAAAAATCTACACTTAAATGGCACGAAAGGTCTTAATATTGGCTAAGAAATGGGGCAAAAGATCTTAATATCGCCAAATTAGTGGGGAGAATGTCTTGAAATCTCATAACTAATACTGCTAAACATGAGGGAGGAGGAAGACTCGAAAAACCAACTGCCTCCCCTTAAGACCGTGACTTTATCCCACGTTGCGTTGTGCTTTCATCATGATAAAGCCTTCACTCTCTGTATTGTGTTAATTTTGTCAATTATATTTGTTCACCAACCAACTTCACTTCTAACCTCAATTAATGAAATCAACAAATACATGTGGCACTCCAAGGACTCGAACCCAGGATACTCGCACCGAAATTCCGAGCACTTATGCATTACGGTGTCGATTTTTTTCCTGGCGATCGATAGCGAGCCTGTAATTTTAAGAGGAATCGGCCTTTGGCCGGGATATTTTTCTACCGAAAAATGTACACATCTAAGCTTGATGGAAGTCTAGGAAGGAAACTAAAAAAAATATGTGAATAAATTAGTTAATAGACCAAACAACAGCCACTGTCCCCTTAAGACCATGACTATAGCCCACGTTGCGTTGTGCTTTAATCATGATAAAGCCATCACTCGCGGTATTGCGTTCACTTGTACGACACTGGAATAAATGCAAGTGTTAGGGGCCGGTACACAACACGCTTATATCCCTGTTCTCTAGCTGTACCCTCTATCGTGTCCAGGTAAAAACGGTTCTATCTCAAGCGTTCTCTCTCGATCAGGTGTTCATGTTATATTGTCATGGCATAGACTACAGTATATTATACGGTATAACATTCCCCTCCACTGTTTTCCATTCCAAAGACAATTCCATCTTCCGCCTATGGTATATACCGGTATATACTGTATATACTGTATACACTGTATATACAGTATACTGTATATACAGTATATACTGTATATATATTTATTCATTTAAGTACTGGTTTGGTTTCTGAACTTTCTATGTGTTCATCCTGTTTCAGGTTTTTATAGATAGATAGATAGAATGCTAATTTATCTATTTTCATATCTATTTGTCTATTTATTAATTAATTATTTTTATTTATCTACTTACTGAGTTAGTTTTCCCTTCATACTGATTTCAATGTCATTTTTCGTGCTTCTTTTTGCATTTACGTTTCTGTTAATTTCTGTATGTGTTTTTAATAATTGCTATTCATATATATATATATATATATATATATATATATATATATATATATATATATGTGTTATATATATATATATATATATATATATATATATATATATATATATATATATATATATATATATATATATATATCTTTCTCTCCTTTTTTCTCTTTCCCTGGCTTATATACATTCAGCCCCATTCAGCCAACTGTATTAAGACGTGTATCCCCATCCAGGTGTCGATTTCTTCCTGGCGAGCGATAGCGAGCCAGCATTGTATGGAGAAATTCGGCTTCGCCGGAAACATTTGTCTATCAAAAAATATCTAACTCATCCAAAATATGGTGGCTCGCTATCGCTCACCATGTATAAATCGACACCTGGATGGGGATAAACGTCTTAAAACAGTAGGCTGAATGGGGCCGAATGGATACAACCCAAAGAGAGAATAAAGACAGATCCCCCCCCCCCCTTAACCTTCAAACTTTTGCTTAGGGTGCCCATTAACCCCTTCAGTTCGATGACGCATTCTTACCTCTGATTCTGGCTAAAATATGACGATTTTATGTAGTTTAAAGGAGCCCACCTCCCTTTTTTCTCTTTCTCTCCCTCTCTCTTTGGCTTGTATCCTTTTGGCCCCATTCAGCCTACTGTTTTAAGACGTTTACCCCCATCCAGGTGTCAATATTTACCTGGCGAGCGGTAGCGAGCCAGCATATATGTATTTTTGTTTTACAGCAAGCTAAATTTGTACATTTTTCGATACAAAAATGTCTCCAGCGAAGCCGGATTTCTCCATACAATGCTGGCTCGCTATTGCTCGCTAGGAATAAATCGACACCTGGATGGGGATACATGTCTTAAAACAGTTGCCTGAATGGGGCCAAATGGATAAAAGTCAGAGAGAGAGAGAAAAGGAGGGAAAGCTAAAAAAACAACAGGTGACCCCCCCTCCCCCCTCAGAACGATGTGTGTTCTTCGATAAATGGATATGAATCGTGGTCATGTATAACTGCCTTGATGGTGTGATGGTTAGAGTGTTTGAAATTTGTATGTGGTAGCCCAGGTTCGCATCCCGGTGGGATCACATGCTTTCATTAATTTCGTTGCAAGGTGTTTTGTGTGTGGAGTGAAATTAATGAATTAGATGATTGCCATCGTATTTACCCCTTTGATTCCTAGAGGTACATTATAAGCTAAAGAATATTGTTTAACCCATTCTGTACCGGCAACGACTTTAGTATTTTATTCTAACTATTTAGACTATGTTGTGCATTTTAAGAAGGGTCTGTGGTAGTAGAAAGGGTTAAGTGGGATAGTTGGAAGCCTGTTAGTTGGTAGAGCCCCGTTTTAAACTGAATACAATCGTCAGAATAAAGTTAAAAGGACGTCACCGGTACAGAAGGGGTTAATGGTATTTAGAATATTGATGAAAATGACGTCGTCGAGGAGAAACAGTCCCTGCCTTTGGATTCCTGTTCAAGTTCCTAATAAATTACTTTTTATCTGGGTATATCAAACTGAATTAAAATGTGTGTGTGTGTGTGTGTGTGCGGCTGATGATGAACTATAATCCCTGCCAGAGTGGAGCTCAGGATATGTATTTTAATTATTGTAGTGCTGATAATCCTAATAGATTTAACCTACAATAGAAAATGGAACTACCTCAAGCCCAACCAGTCAGCTACCACTTAATAACCTGAGAGAGAGAGAGAGAGAGAGAGAGAGAGAGAGAGAGAGAGAGAGAGAGAGAGAGAGAGGAGAGAGAGAGGAGAAGAGAGAGAGAGGAGAGAGAGAGAGAGAGGAGAGAGAGGGAGATGGAGAGAGAGAGAGAGAGAGAGAGAGAGAGAGAGAGAGAGAGAGAGAGAGAGAGAGAGAGAGTACAAAGGAAATCAAGCAACAACAGATCTAGTGACCCTTCTAGGCTGCTTGTCCTCCAAAACACTGAGGATCAAGTGTCCAAACAGTGGTTTAGAGGGGGTAAGGGAACATTGGAAAGGGAACTACTGCCCTGCCACTAATGTGGCAGGACTAGGAAGTTAGTAGGGGACATATGGGTTAGTAACTGAGGGGAGGATAAAGTTATTCATTTACAAACGCAGTCAGTCGCGGGTTTGATGCGAGATATTTGTCTAGGCGGAATTTAAATGAATCAACGGTGCTGCAGTCTATAACGTCTCGGGGAAGCCCATTCCACAAGTTGACAACTCGATTGAAGAAGAAATTCTTAGATTCGTGCGAGTTAAAAGATTTACCAATAATTTTGCAACCGTTTCCCCGCGTGTAATTAGATTGGTCGATAGTGAAGTACTTACTACAGTTCATATTGTCGATGCCTTTGATGATTTTGAACACTTGAATTAAGTCGCCTCTTAATCTGCGCTGGGTTAAAGGAAATAGATTTAATTCTCTAAGACGCTCTTCGTATGGTTTGTTCTTTAGGCTAGGTATCATTTTGGTAACTCTACGTTGAACTCGTTCTAGCTTGTTTATATCTTTTTGGTAATAAGGGCACCAGGATTGAACGCAGTATTCCAGAAGAGGGCGGACTAAGGAATTGTAAAGGGTTAGGATAACTTCTTTGGATTTATGCTCAAATGACCTGCCTATAAAGCCAATTATTTTGTTTGCCTTCTTAACAACTTCTGAACATTGTTGACTCGGTTTTAGGTTACTCGATATTGTTACTCCCAGATCAGTTTCTCTGTTTACATTCTTAAGCTGAGTGCCATTCATCGAATAGTTTTGCTTTCTCATTTAGGTATCCAACATGTAGTACTTTACATTTATCCGCATTGAAACTCATTTGCCAAATTTGGGCCCAACATGACAATTTATCTAGATTGTGTTGCATCTCGTCAACTTGTTCTTTTGAGAGTACGCTATTTGCAATTTTTGTATCGTCAGCAAATTTTGAGATTGTGCAGGTGAGACCCTCATCTATGTCATTGATGTAAATTAGAAAGAGAATTGGTCCTAGTACCGATCCCTGGGGTACCCCGCTACTTACATTGGTCCATTTAGATGCCTTACCGTTTATGACTACCCTTTGCTTTCTGTTGCTGAGCCAATTTTCTATCCATTTCATTATAGAGAGAGAGAGAGAGAGAGAGAGAGAGAGAGAGAGAGAGAGAGAGAGAGAGAGAGAGAGAGAGAGAGAGTCCTACTGTCTATCACTGTCAATCTATCTGCTGTCTCCACATCCATTTCTGCCACACATACACAATCTTCCCTCCCATACTCTTCCCCCCTCCCTCCTTCCTCAGTCGACCCCCCCGAAATAAGCCTTCCCCCCTGTACACACACACATACCGTATACTATATATATATATATATACATATATAATTATATATATATTATATATATATAGATATATAATTATAAGAGATATATATTACTATATATATATATATAATATATAATATATTATATATATATATATATTATATATATATATATATATATATATATATATAGATATATATATATAATATATATATATATATAATATATATATATAATTATATATATATATACGGTATATACAGACACAAATTAACACTTGTACACCCACACACACACACACACACACACCATCAGAGGAAAGTAATCTGTTCCGTGATGCTTGTGTGTCCGTCTGATTGTCTGCTTCTGTGTTTGTTGTCTTTGCTTCTTTATTTGTCTGTCTGTGTTATTGTCTGCTTCTGTGTTTGTTGTATCTGCTTCATAATCTTTTGTATTTCTGCTTTATGTGTTTACCTGCCTTTGTTATTGTTTGCTTCTGTGTTTGTTCTCTCTCTCTCTCTCTCTCTCTCTCTCTCTCTCTCTCTCTCTCTCTCTCTCTCTCTCTCTCTCTGTATATAGATAGATAAATAGATGCACATATAGATAGATATACACACAGATAGATAGATATATAGATAGATAGATAGATGGATAGATATAGATACACAGATAGATAGATAGATACGTGTCATCATTTACCGTCCATGAACCGGAATTAAAGCGAGTTTCATCTCAGCGTATTATTAGCATCAACATCCCTAATTGATCTACATAACACTCCTTGATCAGCTGTTTAGGGGAGGTGGGTCGCTTTGCTGGTCCCCTTTCGTCCTCGTGTTAAGCTCCATTATATGACGTTCGACCCACTAGTTTGGCGATTTTAACACGTTTCGCCCAATTTAGTTTACAATTTTAAGACCTTTCGTGCCATTTAGGTGTCGATTTTTTCCTGGCGAGCGGAAGCGAACCTGAAATTTTAAGAGGAACCGGCCATCGGGTGTGACATTTTTCTATCGAAAAATGTACACATTTATCTTGAAGGGGTGAATTGGGGGTGTTTTCGAAAACTTGATGGAGGTCTAGCGAGAAAACTAAGAAATGTAGGAATATGTATATGAAATAATAGACCAAAAATTCGGCCCAGAAAATTCGGCCCATCCCCCCCTTTAGAAGATGTTATTAGGAATACCAGCAGTCAAAGCCGGTTATTGGAGTGTTGCCCGCCTTGGATGCTGCTGGGCCGTGAAATGCCTGCACTAATTAAGGGGAGATTTCCACTTGAGGGATTTTTTTCTTGACTCCTTTCTCCCTCATGTTTAGCCCCATTGTTTTCCTAATGTTAAGACGTTCGCCCCATTATTTTGACGATTTTAAGAACTTTCAACCCATTTCTGTCAATTTTAAGATCTTTCGTGCCATTTAGGTGTCGATTTTATCCTGGCGAGCGATAGCGAGCCTGTAATTTAAGAGGAACCGGCTTTCAGCCGGGACATTTTTCTACCGAAAAATGTACACATTTATCTTGAAAGGGGCTCAAGAGGGTGTAATCTTAAGCTTGAAGGATATCTACGGACCAAACTAAAAACCTCCCCTTAAGGGGGTTGGGGTTAGATTTTGGTCTATTTATTTATTTTTATATATTTAGTTTTGCCAGACGCTGTATTCCCGAGAAGGGGTGGCCATTTATCTATTTATTTATTTATTTCATAGTTACCTCGCTAGACCTCCATTAAGCTTAAAACAATACTCACTAGACCCCCCTTCAAGATATATGTGTACATTTTACGGTAGAAAAATGTCCAGGCCGAAGGCCGGTTCCTGCTAGAATTACAGGCTCGCTTTCGTTCGCCAGGAAAAAATCGGCACCTAAGTGATACGAAAGGTCTTTATATTGCCAACGAAATGGAGAGAGAGGTCTTGAAATGGGGAGAGAGGTCTTGAAATGGGGAGAGAGGTCTTGAAATGGGGAGAGAGGTCTTGAAATGGAGAGAGAGGTCTTGAAATGGGGAGAGAGGTCTTGAAATGGGGAGAGAGGTCTTGAAATGGGGAGAGAGGTCTTGAAATGGGGAGAGAGGTCTTGAAATGGGGAGAGAGGTCTTGAAATGGAGAGAGAGGTCTTGAAATGGGGAGAGAGGTCTTGAAATGGGGAGAGAGGTCTTGAAATCACCAAAGTAGTGGAACGAACGTCTAAAGATCTAAAAACCAATGGGACTAACCATGAGTGAAAAATAGCAACTGCCTCCCCCTTAACCTGCCTTAAACCAAGACCACTGTGCTTCTCTCTCTCTCTCTCTCTCTCTCTCTCTCTCTCTCTCTCTCTCTCTCTCTCTCTCTCTCTCTCTCTCTCTCTCTCTCTCTCTCTCTCTCTCTCTCTCTCTCTCTCTCTCTCTCTGGTGAGTGGGTAGAGAGCCTTCTGCTTTGCTATTCTTACCTTCCACTTTGTAGCAAATTTTATGTTAGTTCCGGACTGCCTAGTAGAGACCGCAACGACGGTGTAATCTGTGTATCTATGTAACGCTATGGAAGTCTCATTATCTGTTCTATATAATTTTGTACCGTAAAAGACATGCTCTTATTAACTTACTATCACACCGCGCGCGCGCGCACACACACACACACACACACACACACACACACACACACACACACACACACACACACACACACACACACCACTCTCTCTCTCTCTCTCTCTAATTAATTGTTCTATTTATTTTTGCATCGTAAAGAATCTCTGGATATGTTCTTAATAACCTACTATCACACACACACACACACACACACACACACACACACACACACACATACTCACTCTCTCTCTCTCATTGCTTGCTTGCTCGTGTGAGGGCATTAGGGAGGTGATGTAATGTGGTGCAGCCCCCCTCCCCGCCCCCCCCCCCCCCCCCCCCCTCTACCCCCCCCCCCCCCCCTCTTTCCCTCTCTTCCTATCGCCTGTACATTATTGATTATTATAGTGAATGGGGGCCACTGCATCTCTCTCTCTCTCTCTCTCTCTCTCTTGTATGTGTGTTCAGATTTTTTAAAGTTTTATAATATTTGTATGTGCTTGAAGCTTCATGCCTTATCTTGAGCTTGTGTTTGTGTGATATATGTGAGAGAAATTATGCAGGCGATATTATATATATGTACGTGCTTTACTTAACAGTAGCAGGTGTTTGCTTAACCCCTTCAGCACGATGACGTAATTTTCATCATAGTCCGGTTACCAGTAGAGGATTTTCCTTAGTTTACTCAAAGATGTAAATACGATCTCAATAAACCCTCTGAATAGCATAGAGCCTTCCTTAACTGCATAAAATCGTCTAATTGTAGCCAGAATATATGGCAATAAAAGCTTCCTAGTGCTGAAGGGGTTAACTTGGCATACAGTAGAATGTGTGTGTGAGAGTATGTGCGTATGTGCGTGCGTGTATGTGTGTGTGTGAGCCTGCGTTTTTGTGTGCATGTGTGTGCGTGCGTGTGTGTGTGTGTGTGTGTGTGTTTGTGTGTGTGTGTGTGTGTATGTGTGTGTGTGTGTGTCCTTCAATTTCTGCATTCGCATATATGATTGCAATTGGAAGCTGGCTGTGCCTTTATAAAGAAATAATTGTGGAGTTGTACGCTATTAATAATTGTGGAGTTGTACGCTATTAATAATTGTGGAGTTGTACGCTATTAATAATTGTGGAGTGTACGCTATTAAATTGTGGAGTTGTACGCTATTAATAATTGTGGAGTTGTACGCTATTAATAATTGTGGAGTTGTACGCTATTAATAATTGTGGAGTTGTACGCTATTAATAATTGTGGAGTTGTACGCTATTAATAATTGTGGAGTTGTACGCTATTAATAATTGTGGAGTTGTACGCTATTAATAATTATCAACGCTAGTGAGTGCCGATTGTAAGTGCAATACTTCGCGTATGTGTGTCAGTGTGTGTGTATGCCTCTCTCTCTCTCCATTCTTCTGTTTTCTCTCTTTCCACACCCTCGTTCTCTCTCTCTCTCTTCCTTCCTTCCACCCTTTCCTCCGCCCTCTTCTTTCTTTTCCACCCCAACTATCCACCCTTTTGCCAGTGAGAGCCCTCCCCTTCCACAGGTCTGATCCACCCATCGACCCCCCCCCCCCCCAGCCACCCCATCCCCTCCCTATCTACTCTTTTATTTTAGTTCAAGGTTTCGCTAAATGCATTGTTACACCTTTTGTTGCTACGTGTTTTATATTGTTTTTATTATTTTTTGTTTATCTAGTCTGTGGAGTGGAGGTGTATTATCGTGGGCTGTGGGCCGATGGGAAGCTATCAGTTGCATCATCATCATCACGGGTTGCAGTATTCAAGCATCATGCAACGCTGGCCCCCTAGACGAGTTCTTTCTTTCCGTCCACACACACTCACGCGCGTGTACACATAGGCGCACACAATCAAACGCACACACATACACACGCAATCACGCACTGGATCGATAACCTCATTCATGGTGAAAGGATGAATAACTGTGAATTACAAGCGCCCTTCGTGAGCACCATAACATGTCAGTCAATGATGTATGGTGTGTATATGCTGTGGATGGTGGTAGCTGTAAACATGCTCAAATGGGAATTTATAGCCGTGATGCACACTGGATTGGAACGAAAAATATAAAACTGTGGATTAAAAAGTGGAATCGTTCTTCTCTATCTCTCCCCCTCTCTCTCCCCGGCCCCTCCTGTTTGGGGTGCGGGCCGTCCCCTCTCTCTCTCGCTCTCACTCTCGCTGCCAGACTTACACCCTTCCTGTTCTTTAGCGCCATCACACTTTGGTTATTTATCCGTCCCGGGGTTGACTGAGGCTGCTGAGGTGGTGCTTGAGGCATGATGAAGTTGCCTTTGGTTGTTAGGGTCGGATATGGGGCTAGGGGTCTGCCTGGGTTGAGCAGGACGACAACTATAGGTGGTTGGATAAACGCAGCTGGGCCGGTCGCCACCCATCGCCCCGTCCCCACTCCACTGAATGATCGCCGGCAATAAAAACCTGTTCTACCCTACCTCCCTCCCTCCCCCTCGCTCTTCAACCCTTTCTGCTTGCATGATGAAGGCAGGCAGCCCTTTAACACGCAGTCATGTTGTGCTTGTGGTCCTAACCGAGCGTTTTGGGAGGAATTCGTGTTAAATTCACACCTGAAGAAAAGCAGCGAAATGGCGGAGGTGTTTTGGTGGGTTCTTGACGATGTGCAAATGGCGGAGGATTACTTTAGCGCCAAGATCAGTGATAATACCCTCCATATTTCCCAGGTGCATTGTTTACAACGAATACGAGGAGGACCGCCCGATGCGCACGACACAACCAGAGGTTGGTACGCAGTGTCACTTTTAAGCCACGTCTAATTAACGTCTTGATCAGGTGAGGCCGCTGATGAGAGAAAGAGAGAGGGAGTGAGAGGCTGCAGGTAAAAAGAGCCGTCGGCCCCGCTAACCAGGCCTCGCGGATGGCGGCCTCAGCTTTAAAGGGTGATGCATGGTGATGAGGCTCCGTGTCAGCGTTCATTTGACCATTATCACGTCAATGAGGCCTTCTTATAGGTTTATGCCAACAGCGGTAAGGGTCGGGAGATATGGTAGGTTAGCGGCAGGACCAAGCGGCGGAGTCGGTCGCTCTGGCCTGCCGCTATACCTGCCTGTGCCACCAGCCCGCCCGACCGACCGACCGACCGCAAGCCTCGAAAAAAAAGAAGGAAAAAAAAGGCCGCTCTGCTCTTATCACCTCATTTTTTGACGCATCCCGTGTAATCTTGGTGACCGAATGTGCGCTTGTTTTGTCGCGGCTTTTGACTCCGGACTGTTGTTTTATAATGACCGGAGTTTGTTTTTGTTTTGTTTTTCTGATTAATCACGCAATTCTTTTTTGCGTAATTGAGATTGACATTATACTTATGCCTTAGCAGGATCAATACATTGCTGCGTTATAATTCCACCAGGGTTTTATTGCTGGAAATGTGGAGTAAAGGAAGGCTAGACTAATTAACCAGGCTTCCACCTGTGCCGGGGTAATTGAGAGGTGGTGTATGGCGGGTCAGACGTGGCATGAATATTCAGCCGACTGCAAAAATGAGACGTACACACGAGTTCTTGCATCGTGTTGTGTCTAGGGTGGGTGGTGGTGGTGGTGCGGGGGCTAGGGGGGGGGGGGGGTTCCTGTCAAGTCTGTAGTCCTGGCTGTTCAATATTTATAGCATTATCATGATGTGGACGGGTATGAGAGTTCTGCGGTTTTATCGTGAATTGATTGGTGACGTGATGGTGGTTGTTTAGGAGCACTTAGAGCACTGTCTTTGCCACTGACGGTTAACCCCTTCAGCACCATGACGTCATTTTACCTTTGACTCTGGCTAATATTAGATGATTGTATGCAGTTTAAAAAGGACCTATTTTATTAAAGGGGTTTATTGAGACTATTTACCTATTTGAGTCGTAGAGGTAGATAAAACACTAAAGAAAATCGTCTATTGGTAACCAGAATATGAGGAAAATTACGTCATGGTGGTAAAGGGGTCAAGGATACTTGTGGGTATGCAATATCTTCGGCATTGTAATACCATGATTAGACTATAGTTGTGTATGATCATTTAATGCTTTATTGAAAATTGATTGGTGATAAGTTGTTGTTTGTTGGGTGTTTAACACATGTTAGTCATGTCATTAGTTCTGTGGTGTGCTTGTGGATAAGTGCTAAGTATGCAGTTCTGACTCTTACCAATATACATATTTTGGTCAGACTTTATTGGATACTGAATGGTGATAAACAGTGGTTGTAATTGAGCAATTTTGTCTTATCATGAACACTTTTAATTAGCTTTAGGATGATTTCTAAGTGAATAGTTCTGACTACTTATTTAATATTTTGATCAGACTATGGTTAAGTATTTCATTTCTGTGGCATTATTGATAATTGATGGGTGAAAGGAAATGGTTGTTTGCAACTGCTTACTTTGAATTTATCGTTGGCACTTTAATTAGTTTGTGGATAAACGATAAGTATTCAGTTATGATTATGAGCCATATAATTACCATGATTATATTATGGAAGTGTATGAGACAAATGTGGTTTTAATAAAAACAAGATTGGCGTTGTGAAATGGTTGTTTATGAGTTATTACAGCGATTTACTTCAATTATTGACGTTTTCATTTGTTTGATAATTTTTAAGTATGCATTGGTGACATTTACTACATTATATTAGCATCGTGTGGCTGTAATTAAGGTGGGTAGGTAGGTAGGTGGGTGGGTAGGTAGGTAGGTAGGTAGGTAGGTGGGTGGGTGGGTAGGTAGGTCAGTAGTTTGGTAGGTAGGTAGGTAGGTGAATAGACATGAGAGTGTCCTCAGAGGGTAGAGTGTTGAAAAGTGTAGAAAGGAATAAGGAAGTAGAAGAATACAAGGTGACGTCATGCAGTAAGAATTATAGTTCCGTGATTGTTATTATGAATTAACTAATGCCATATTGTTGACAGTGAACGCTAAATTTATTTATATTATTTCCTTTTACCAGACCAGATGGCTGGAGTAAAATAGGAAAGAAGAGTAATTGGACAGAGGAAGAACAAGCTGATAAGTGAGAAGTACAGTAGTAGACTAAAAGTTCTCGGGCTCAACCAAGTGCTCGTGGGTATGATGATGTGTGAACTGACTGATAACATGAAGTTGTTTATTGACGAATCTTTTATGTATTATATTATGTATGTTTTATTAGATGTATATTTAGTTATGTGAGTTTCGTGTGTGTTGATTGACGAAGGAGATGTATCAAGGAGAAGTGTTAGGATGTGTTAAGGAGATTTGTTAAGATGTGTTAAGGAGAAGTGTTAGGATGAGCCTATACAGTTTGAGCCATAACACACCGACCTTGGATTATATTATTGGGAACTAACACACTGGAGAAATGCTACAAAAGGACAATCAGTCTCACCTGCGCTAAATTTAATTCCGAGGTCCGCCAAAGAATGTAATTGCTGTCCATTACCAACTTCAGCTTGGGCTTAGTGGAAAGTTTCTCGGAATTTCTCGGAAAGTGTCGAAACTAGCGAGGGAATAAAAGTATGTGCAAATCTGAAGGACTTGAGGACATGGACGGTTTATTAAAATGAGAAGATATGTGGAAAGGATATATATATATATATATATATATATATATATATATATATATATATGTGTGTGTGTGTGTGTGTGTAATGCTATTTTAACATTATCCGGTCCGACGTCTTGTGGGTTATTACATTTTGTTATATTTATATTAAGGATTTTGCTTGTTTTGCCATTGTCGAGCAATGTATCTTAGTTTGTCCCCTAGGATAACAAAAATACTTTCCCACACCTCCTTCAAACTAATCAATCCCCACCCAGATCCCCTTCAAGCTAAATTTGTACAGTTTTCGATATAAACAATTTCCTTGAAGAGACAGGCTCGCTATCTCTCGCCCAAAAAAGAATAGGCCGGCACTTTATGTATTAATTAATTCATATATTTTTGTGTTTTATTCTCTTGCAATGTGAAGTAAGTAGAGACCTTTTATAATAGTATGCAGATTAAGTTTGAACAAATATACACTTACATCACCACATGATAATAAGGGGCCGCTCTCATTCCAGCCAAATATGTGTTTATTTGGTGATATTCTTGGATTGGTCAATTTTAAATACAAGACGGGCTACTATCGATAAAACATAATCCCAACATAATAGATGTTTACATATATATTTGTTCAATATTGTTTGCTTTTATGGATTGAACAATTGTAAATACAAGACAGGCCATTATATGAACATAATAATAATAATAGTAATAATAATAATAATAATGATAAAGGACAACTAAGATTCTACCCAGATAATAATGTTTTAGTCATATGATAGTATTTTTGTGTACATATAACTTGCTTTCTTGGATTTGCAGGCAACATTGATCCCAGCATAAGAATAAGTGCTATTACTTCACTCAAATATGTTATTATCAAGTTAAAGGAAAACATTGATCCCAACACAAGACTAAGGCAGCAGCTAATATTGCACCCAGATATGTATTTGGTCATATGTATTTTACATATGGTTTCCTTCCTTCAATTTACAGGAAAACATTAAAGCCAACACAAGACTAAAGGAGCAGCCATAAGACTCCATCACAAATATGTTAATTTGTTTTTATTTTTAGCCATATTATAGTTTTTTTTTCATTGTTTCCTCCCTTCAATTTATAGGAACACATTGAACTCAACACAAGACTAAGGGAGCAGCCAAGACTCCATAACAAATATATTTTTAGTCTTATGATAGTTTTTGTTTATCGTTTCGTTCATTTAATTTACAGGAAAACATTGAACCCAGCACGAGACTAAGAGAGCAGCTAAGACTCCCTGCCACATATTCTCTGGGTGATCATTATGGGTTGTTTTTGTGTTCTGAGCCGGATCCTGGGCGAAATGATGAAGTTTTAACGAGGGTCTGAGCGTGGGATATAAAGCTATGAATAACAACGACTGGATGATATGTTGTGAGCTGACCGTAAAGACCTCAATCGCGGCCCACTTCGCAATTACCCGGAGCTTTAGGCCAGGCACACACACATACGGAGAGAGAGAGAGAAAGAGAGTGAGTGAGAGTGAGATAGTTACTAAGAGGAAATGGTGAGGTCAGTCAAGATACAATAAGTTTTAATATCTTCTTTCTACTTTTTGCGAGAAAAAGTATACATATACAGAATATATATATATATATATATATATATATATATATATATATATATATATATATATATATATAAGAGTACATGAGAGAGAGAGTACGGTCAAATCTTAAACATGGTCTAAATATAACATTTACATATCTAAGCATGCTACATTGCCTACTCAGAGAGAGAGAGAGAGAGAGAGAGAGAGAGAGAGAGAGAGAGAGAGAGAGAGAGAGAGAGAGAGCCAACCTTTACAACAGTCTGGACGGTGCCGCCAGTTTAGAATCGGCCGCTCCGGTATTATAAAACGGAGGGCCTCGGAAGTCCGGAGGTAACTTTTCCCCTTCCATCCTATCCTGATCAACTCCCGAAGGAAAAACCTCGTCACACACAAACAAAACTTTACCGTCAGAAGGACCTTTGGATTTCCCAAACTTGGAGGAGAGAGAGAGAGAGAGAGAGAGAGAGAGCGAGCGAGAGAGAGAGAGAGAGAGAGAGAGAGAGAGAGAGAGAGAGAGAGAGAGAGAGAGCGTTGTTCTGGGACGATCTGTTGATGTTTATGGTTGTGCCGGGGTATTAAGAGATGAACAACAATTGGCAGTGCAATTTCCAAGCGTCATTTTCTGATTTCGCTCGCTCTTTAACTCTACTGTATGTGGACGTTGTTATGGACGTTTCATCCCATTAATTTGACGATAAAAATATGCTTCACCCCATTCAGCTTTCGATTTTCTTCTGGGTGAGCGATGGCGAGTCCGTATCTTGAAATAGGCTGCCGGCAAGGACATTTCTATGTCAAAATAAATATAATACTACTACTACTAATAATAATAATGCAAGTTATAATGATAATAACAATAATATTAATTTATATTATAATATTAAATACAGATCAAACTCAATTTATTAATTCATATATAATGTGCCAAGTGAATCAAGTTTGACCTGTCCCGGATGTCTGGTTCTGATTACTATATATTTTACGTTATGATCTCCCGTTTTTGTCCACCTTTAATTACTTCCCTTGCCCCGTCCCTATAGCCGATGTCACACGAGCCCTTTTTCCGGCAGTTTTCGATGAGTAATATTTTTTTGGTGAGATTTTGAGGCTCTTTCACATTGGAATCGGAAACTAGACTGAAGGTAGATTGTGCTAGGTGGCTGATTTCTGATATAACTTGAAAATCCCAAACTGAGACTACAATTGCCCGTAAAAATTGACGGAAAATGTTCTCGTGTGACACCGCCTTAAGGGAGCCCACCTCGCTTTTTTTCCCTCTCTCTCCCTCTCTCTTTGGTTTGTATCCATTGGGCCCCATTCAGCCTACTGTTTTAAGAGGTTTACCCCCACTCCTGGAGAGCGGTAGCGAGCCAGCATATATATATTTTTATTTTGACAGCAAGCTAAATTTGTACATTTTTCGACAGAAAAATGTCTCCGGCGAAGCCGGATTTTTTCATACAATGCTGGCTCGCTATCTATCGCCAGGAAGAAATCGACACCTGGATGGGGATAAACGTCTTAAAACAGTTGGCTGAATGGGGCCGAATGGATAAAAGCCAGGGAAAGAGAGAAAAGGAGAGAAAGATAACAAACAGCCGGTGACCCCCCTTAAGCGTTCCTCTGTTTTGCCGAGTAATGAGAACTCCGGTGAAATGTTTTAGTGTGTGTTTTTTTGTTATAACACCATGATCGACTTTCTGGCCTTCTTACCTTTAACCCCTTCGGTACAATGACTTCTTTCTTCATCTTATTCTGGTTATTATTAAACGATAATAATAATAATAATAATAATAATAATAATAATAACAAAAATAATAATAATAATAATAACAAAAATATTACTACTACTACTACTACTACTACTACTACTACTACTACTAATAATAATAATAATAATAAAACACTGATGGTAGTGAAGGTATGCTGTAACCTTTGACCCAGACTGTACCCCCCAGGCTCGTGTAAAGGTCATATTATCTCGCTGGCACATGGCAATATTGACTTAAGGGAGATTTTTTTACTTATGTGTATTTTTTTGCACCCCCTTCTCCCTCATGTTTAGCCCCATTAGTTTTGAAATTTTACGAATTTCGCGCCATTAGTTAGATTTTTTTTTCCTTGACGGTATTGGCATTCTTCCCAGACAATATTATACATGCTTCCTTGAAAATATTAAACCTTCTTCCTTAGACATTATTTGACATTTTTCCTAGACAATATTATACAATTTTCCTTTTCATCTTCGGTTTGGTATGCATGTTTTTACTTTACCATAGTTGTCTGTTCCCTGTCAGCGATATAGAGTATATTGATTTCTTGGTTCCGTTATCAACATATCTCGTTTTACCGAACTATAAGGTCAGCTGATCTAGGTGATATATATATATATATATATATGTACAGTATATATACAGTATATGCTGATTATTTTAAAGGTTTACTTACTAGATAGTAAACATGTTTATAAGTGGAACAGCATGGCACAATTATGATGCTATATATATTTACTTTGGGTTTCTTTGACGGTTATGTTTAACTTGTGTAAGGGTGAGTAATGTAATCGCCTACGTGTATTATTTAAGCTGTACCCCTTCTGAATGTTGGCACAGTTTTGTACACTCATGTATTACATACTTGACTGATGAACATTTACACGTGGTAATGTAATATAAGTATGTACTGCCAATACTAAACCAATTTACGTTTGTATTTTCAATCGTAAATATATGCACATACATTCCAGCGTGATCATTATATTTGTGGTTCCAGCGTAATTACTACATCCCGAATCTACATCCATTTGTATCTAATTAAGACACTCTTTATATTTTTATGAAGCCAACACAATCATGTATTTACATATGCATGTCGGTCTATCAGGCACAGAGACGTACAGGCACCAGACACAACCATAAATAATGAACAGGAGTTGCAGGGAAGTGTGGACATGAGGACCTATTGTATATATTTATATATGTATATATATATAGTTACTTATTGATACATGCCAACCACAGGAGACATAATTTCAAGGCAGTGTGGACAAAAAGATATACATAAAATAGGTCCCTATTTTATGTATATATTAACGTTCTATTATTATGTTTGTATTTATTTATTATATTATATTAATTGAGACATACCAACCACAGAAGGCACAGCATTGCAAGGCCGTGAGGACATGAGAACCTATTTTATTTATCCATTATGTTTATTTATATACTGTATTATTTATTATATATGTTTTAACTTTTTGCTTGATACATACCAACACCAGGAAGCACAGAATCAGTCCCACGATCGATCTAGGCAGCCACAGGAGCCGCCACGACACAGGAACACATTCACGGTCCGCTGAGGATATGTGGCCCAAATCAGGCAAACGGACGTCACAATCAGGCAGTCGGGCAGTTGGGAGGGGTGAGGGGGGGGGGGGGGGGATATTCATGGACGATTCTGCTGAGACACAATCCCCCCTCTCACCCCCCTCCGTCAGGCAATTGAATGACACACTTAAGGGGAGATGGTCCGTTTGCCTAGACCCCCTTTCTCCCTCCTCATGTTTAGCCCCATTAGTTTTCAGATTTTAAGATGTTTGCCCCATTAGTTTATCGATTTTAAGAACTTTCACCCCAGGGAATATTAAATTAATATATAAATAAATAGACCCCCAAAATAAGCACTGACACAATTATCCTGAGGAACGCCACACACACGATACACAACCAACCACAGGGAAGGCACAACAATCGGGAATGTTGTTGCCGCCGCAAAAGTCCTCCTTGGAACGCATTTAGAAGGACCGAGGACTTGATAGTTTAACCCCTTCTGTACCGGCAGTGTCTCTTTCATTATATTCTACCTATATTTAGAAGATTTTATGCAGTTTAGTAAGGATCTGTGGTAGTAAAGTGGGTTAAGTGAGATAGTTCGAAGTCTGTCCATTGCTGAAAGCCCCCTTTATACTGAACATAATCGTCTAATGGTAGCTAGAATAAGATTACAAATACGTCGCCGGTACAGAAGGGGTTAAAAGCGAGGACAAAACACGACACAGCGGGCGGACGAGAGAAAACTGTATAGTTGAGTGCTCTGATCAGCTGATGACTGTGTTACCAAACTTGTATTTACCGGGACCCCCTACCCAACCCCCTCCTCCTCTCCCACCATACCCCTCCCTCTTTTTTTATGCCCTTCCACCTGAGCCCCCCCCCCTCCCTCCCTCCCTCCCTCCCTCCCTCCCTCTTCCCCCTAAAGGTAAGCATGAAGGTAGGGAGCAGGTAAGCAAGGGTAGGGTGATAGGTAGGGAGGAGGGAAGCAGAGCTGGATGATGAGTAGGACAGATGAGTAAGGGATGGGTAGAGCTAGTAAGGGATGGGTAGGGATGGTAAGGCAAGGGTAGGGATGGTAAGGGATGGGTAGGGATGGTAAGCAGGGGTAGGGTGATAGGTAGGGAGGCGGGTAGAAGAGCTGAACAGATGGATAGGAAAGATGAGTAAGGGATATACCTTAATTTTGTAATCAATCATTGTAAAATGTAAACCTTTATATCTATGACAATACACTTTATGGACTAACTATGAACTATGGGTCCTGCTAAATGATGGCATGCAATCAGGAATGGGTGTTGGGGCATAACATATAATAATAAGGTAATAGGTTATTAACAAATTCACACTTCTTACCAAAAGAATTCACTAGCGCTCGTAGACAATGTGTATACAAGAACAAACATGCAAAACAACCTGAAATGTATGACAGTAACACAAACGTAAACTTGAATTGTTCAATAGGAAAGGACACGCAAAAAAAAAAAAAAAAAAAAGGGGGCGAACGGGCAAGCAGGGCAAGCAATGGAGGAAGAAAGTTAAGGGGGGATGGGCGTATTTATTTGTTTATTTATTTATCTTTGTCATTTATTTTTAGTTTCCTCCCTAGACCTCCATTAAGCTTTAAAAAAAAACCTAGACCCCCCTTCAAGATAAATTTGTACATTGTTTTGTAGACAAATTTACCGGCCTAAGGCCGGTTCCTCTTTCAATTACAGGCTTGCTATCAAGAACACTCGCCACCTAAATGACATAGAAGGTCTTAAAATTGTCAACGAAATGGGGTAAAAGGTGTAAAAATGCCAAACTAATGTGCTGAACGTCTTAAAATCTCAATATTTTTGGGGCTAAACATGACGAAGAAGGAAAGGACAGAAAACACTACCCATGTCCCCTTAAGTACACTGTTAAATACTACCCATGTCCCCTTAAGTACACTGTTAAATTTTGAACATTTTATTGTAACCAAAATAGTACACTAAGCCAGTGTTCTTGGCTTTATCTATGCATATTAGAATACGTGAACGATTAGAACACTATTTATGTGTACCGTTTTTGTTATAATTATGTGTTCTTTTTTATAGTGTACTTAGATAAAAAAGGAATGCAACAGATGGAGGGAATAGATTAGATTAGATAGACAGACAGACAGACAGACAGATAGATAGATAGATAGATAGATAGACAGATAGACAAATAAATCGATAGATAGATAGATATATAGATAGAGAGATAGATAGACAGATACATTTAATAAATAGAATGCAAAAGGTAGAGGAAGTGCAACGGAATACCACGTAATCAGGCTGGGACATAGACTTAGTATTAGCGATGTTCACGCACGCTACACAGGTAAAGGTAGACGAGCGGGGCGAGGGCTGAGAGTAGTTAGGTAGGAAGGAGTAGAGGCAAAGGTAGGATTCAGGTGGCAGGTATCAGAGAGAGAGAGAGAGAGGGGGGGGGGGGGTATCAAAGAGAGGCTTGGAGGAGGAGGGGGGGGGGGGGCGAAGGACAAAGTAGAGGAAAGCAGAATAGAAGGGGGGGTAAGGGGGAGGGGGCTCGTAGGTAAAGGAGGGGGGTGGGCGAAGGATAAAGTAGAGGAAAGCAGGATAGAAAGGGTGTTAGAGGGGGCAAGAGGTGAAAGTGGGGGGGGGGGGATAGATAAAGAGAAGGGGGCACAGGGAGGGATGGGGGAGGGGGATTATTTCAGCAAGACCACAGTAGCATTATTATAGAGCTTATAAAGGTTATAGAGGTATATTAAGTTATCAAAGACAGTTTCTGGAGGGTATAGCGGAGTATAAGGGGAGATGGGCGTATTTATGTGCTCATTTATTATTTTTTTTATTATTATTTTAGTTTCCTCCCTAGACCTCCATGAAGCTTTAAAAACACCCCAAGACTTCCCTTAAAGCTACATCGAAAATTGTCTCGGCCGGAGGCCGGTTTCCACTATATTACAGGCTCTCTATCGCTCGCCAGAAGAAAAATCGACAACTAAATTGTACGAAAGTTCGTAATATTGACATAACAATGGGGTGAAATGTCTTAAAACTAATGGGCCGAACGTCTGAAAATGGGAAAACTAATCGTGCTAAACATGAGGAAGAAGGGGAGCCAGAAAAAACAACCATCCCCTCTTAAGACAGACATATTTATAAGGAAGGTGTCGGGAGGGTGGGATGATTATGTATACCTCAGCATCAGCCTATACTCTGTTTCTTTTCAACTGGCGGTAAATTGCAAAGTTCCCATCAAGATTTCTCTTATTTTCCAGATTCTGTAGGGAAATATGGTGCTAAATATATACACTTTGTCTTAATATGATGCACAGACACAGTAGTTTCGTATTTTTCCATTAGATATCAAGAAAGAACCTGCTAGCGGATGTAATTAAATGTTATCGTCAGTTGAAAAGAAACAGTGTATAGTGATTGTGGGAAGAGGGGCAGCAGTAGAGGGCAGACAATTAGCCAGGGATAGAGTAGATTGGAGAGAGAGAGAGATATATATATAGAGAGAGAGAGTGAGAGTGAGAGAGAGAGTGATTGAGAGACTGAAAGAAAGAAAGAGACTGAAAGAGAACCTGAAAGAAAGAAAGGAAGGAAGACGAGAATATGTGGGGTGTGTGTGTGTGTGTGTGGGGAGGGGGGGGGGCATGTTGAGAGAGAGAGTGGGGTTAGGGAGGGGGGAGGGGGTAAAGGTATGCGATTGAGTTCTTCATCTTTTGCCTGCTGTTGGTGCCTCGCGGAACTCGGCTGCTGTTCACTCGGTTTCATCGATGCATTTGGTTGTCGAGGCGGATTTTATTTGAGGTTGCGCGATTGAGAATGTGTGCGTGTGTGTGTTGTGTGTGTATATGCGTGTGTGTGTGTGTGTACTTGTAGGAAGTCGAGCAACAACTGGTCTATCGTGTAATAATATTTATCATCATCGGTTTATTTCGAGTTTGTGGGTGTATGTGTGTGGGTGTGTGTATGCAAAGGAAGTCGAGCAACAACAGGTCTATCGTGTAATAATAATATTAATCATCATAGTCGGTTTATTTCGTGTGTGTATTGTGTTGTGTGTGTGTTGTGGTGGGGGTGACTCGAAGATTTTTGAGGTGAGTATAGTCCTGTTCATCCTTGCTGCTTGGGGGAATTTGTGGTGAAGGTTTAATTTGCATGTGATTTATCCAAAATTATTGTGTTTTTGTTGTTGTTGTTTTGCAGTTTATTAGCTTATTCAATTTTTTTACTTGGGATAGTAGTTTCATTCAAATTCTTCAGTTTGGTATTGAAAATATAACGAGAAACAGCTTACATTTGATAATAGCCCAACACATTGCATTTTTTACATTGTTTAAATGTTGATAACATTCACAAATTAAATAGCATCTCATCATCCTTAATCTTCACATTATGTGCCAATTAAATAATACACTTTCCCTTGCAGTTCCAAAGACACAAGCATTCTGGTATAGTAGGTCATCAATACACAAGACTCAACTCACAAAATACACAAAATACAACAACAAAATCAACAACAACAACAAGTACATCACATCAACAACAACTGATTTCACGTACAGGTGCATACATAAATATTGCTTCTCCTCTCTGATGATTAATGATAGTGTAATGACTGAACGCGGTGTAAACTCCTCCTGTCTATGATTGATGCTTCGTAGCCCCAGTAACATTGATAACACATATTATATTTCTAGGACCTGGTTCATAAACATCCGATGCATATTGTTGAGCGGTACTTGAACTATATTTTATATTTTTTCACCAACCAACTTCACTTCTAAACTCAATTAATGAAATCAACAAATACATGTGGCACTCCAAGGACTCGAACCTAGGATACTCACACCGAAGTTCCGAGCACTTATGCATTACGCTATCAAGACAGTAAAGTAGACAGAATGGATAAAAAACACCATCTGAGGAAGAGCACTTTATTGACGAGTGATCTGATGAGCTATCTGCGAAACGTTGTCAATAAAGTACTCTTTCTCAGATGATGTTTTTGTTTGTTTTTTGTTGTGTTTTTTTTTTTGTATCCACGATTGTTGAAGCAATTTACTGTGAGCGACTGTACAACCTTTTGAAATATTTCTTGGCAATTACAGTATATATTTAGGGGGGTTGAGGGGGATGGTTCTGGACCCCCTTCTCCCTCTTGTTGAGCCCCACTAGTTTTGATATTCTAAGACATTCGCAGTTTGGCGATATTAAAATATTTCGTGCCAATTAGGTGTCGATTTATTCCTGGCGAGCGATGGCGACCCTCCAATTTCGGAGGAATTCTTCTATAAACAAATTTGCAAATTAGGTATATATATATTTTTTTTTTTAAAGCTTGATGGAGATCTAAGGGGGAGACTAAAACATAATACATAAATAAATAAATAAGTAAATATATAATTTAAGTAAATAGAACTCTCCCATTAATTATATTTTTGTAAATGAGAGTAGGGAAAGTTGTAGTTTTTTAAATAATTGTGCTGAATCGTAAAATCATATTATTTTCAACATCTTTAATTTACTTATAGAGTTTTCTCAGAATGCTGTTCTGCACATACATATGTTTTACTAAAATAATTATTTTAGAATCTTCACTTCTACTTTTTTATACGTATAATTAATTTTATTTTCCAAACATATTTAGCTAATATGCATTTAGAAAGTGTTATATTTATATGCAGATGATAGAGAATTATAAATTTGAACTTATCTCTCTTCTTGCATGCTCGTACTAATTTGTCAAGTAACAATATACAGACAATATACCTAGACATCACAGTGCAGCTCATAATAGTACAATTGTTTTGGTGTTGTCTTTAAATGGCGTACAATGGTCTACCCAGTTATTGTAATTTCGTATGAATTGTAAAGGTGTGTTAATACTAATACTAAATATTTGTATATACTGCAATAAGCGAAAATAAGTTAAGGATCGGCATTTAAAAATGTCTTATTTAATATATTTGCCAACATTGCTGCACATATAAGGTTCAAGTAGATATATATATATATATATATATATATATATATATATATATATATATATATATATATATATATATATACTGTATATATATATATATATATATATATATATATATATATATATATATATACAGTATATATATAATATGTATATGTTAAATCCCGATTTTTCTGTCGTAGTTACGGACTGAGTGATTTGCTATCGCTTTATTGTGCATGTCGTAGTTACGGACTAAGTGATTTGCTATCGCTTTATTGTGCATGGATTAATTATTTAATTGTCTTTCAGATTCAGAGTTACATCAATCGAAAGTTGTTTGTATATTATTTCGGTACATTATTTTAAAAGACAGCATTCAGCTTTGGAAGTACACCATGTCATCAAGGCTTATACTTGTTCGTAATCATTACCTTTGACCCAAGTTGAAAAAAATCGCCTTTAGTTAGATAAAATGCAATACAAATTCCTCATCCCATTGAAAAGAATACCTTAAATAATCTTGCTAGGCATTGCACTAGGATATTACCCGTCATCATCAGATAATTAATGATGGTCTGCAAATAAATAATAATAAAACAAATGAAAAGCGATATTCGTTTATAAAGGTTAGGAAATATTCTCACGTCATATACTATTACAAGTTTAGGAATATTGCAAACAAATTATACTAAAAATTAAAATAATAATAATCAATATTAGTAAAACTTAGGGAAAATTCTTATAGTACATCCTATTACATTTTTCTTAAATTAAATTAATTTGACTACTGCTAGATGTAATATTAACTAAATGTGGTTGGTACAGTTTGAGAGTACTTATATTCTCTGTTATTCCATAACTAGTTAATGGTTTCAAGAGATGCTGAAATCCTGTTTGTCCATTCCTCCATTACACATAATTATAAGGTAGATAATATTGCCTGGATTTACCTAGTAATAACATAAATAATATGTAATTGTTTTGTTAGAGCTAAGAGTGCTTTCGAATGTTATTAAGCTTAGACTAATATATGATTTAATATGTATACAATGCCGTACACAATATTATAAATATTAATATATATAAATATATGTATTATTGAGTAATATATTCATTTTCTTAGCTGGCACTAAATTGTCTAATATCCATCATAATTACTAATTTATTGCACAGTTTTTATTATGCTCTGTGTTCTTAATTATGTAAAATTTGGCATAAATTGAAGCATAAATATAACCATATATTTTATTTTACATTATTATTATTATTTATACTTGACTTCGCTATCATCAACTGTAATAGATACTTACCAAGTTGAATAATATGGTCTGCAGGTAGTTGAAATAAAACAAAACTTGACGTCACCTGCAGGAAAAGGTTAACCCTACCTGATCTGACGTCTTCCGAATTATTACATTTGGTTTGAATATTATTGAGGATTATTATTATTTATTGTTTTAGTAATTGTTGAGCAATGTATTTTAGTTGGTCTCCTCGACTATTTTCTGTTCAGGGACTGATATACGCCAGGTTATATGAAATCAAGTTAGTTCCTACCCCTTTGACACTGAGGAGCCATTCTTATGTTGATCAACCCTTTTATTACTGAAGGCCATTCCTGAGCCGAATGATATAGCCCTTAGTAATCCAGAACTAAATTTATATAGCGTTTACCAGTTTATAAATGATCCCTGGGTGTTTTCTAACCCGATCACGGTGCTTCCTATGTTGAATATAATTATAATAATACTTTGAAATACAAATGTAAATTATAATTAGTATTAGGGTGGATGCAGTATATTAGTGCATATACTTTAAATTATGTAATAAGCCCTTTTGAATGCTAAACTGTTGTAATAGGCACCTTGTATTAATTTTACTTGAATGATGTACATTTTCTTAATTAAAATTAATTTTGGAATGTATCCACATGACACATCCACATCTTCACAGAACGTAGACATATACGAAGCTGTACGGATGACATTTCGTATCAATTGACACACATTCACATATCTGTTAAAAATATACATAACATCCATTACGGTAATACAGTATATACAGCAGACAGTATTTGAGGAGAAACAATTTATTGACAACATTTCTCTTTTAGCTCTAGCTGGTATCACACTAACGCTCTTTTCTTCAACATTTATTGTCAAATATTAGTCTTGCAGCATATGAGTTAAGCTTTATTGTTATCTCACCTAAGTTAAGCTATCTTCAGCTATCTAAGCTATTTTCAGATATCTGTACCAGTTGTATATCTTGGCAACTGTACGTTTACAATAACATAGACTGTGTCATATTTATTTAGTTTCATATTTTACCGCCGCCTCCACCCAGTGCTCGGAACTGTGTCACCCTCGCAATTTTTACCCTCTCTTTAACGCATGGGGGAAAAATGGAACAAAAATGACGGAGAAGTAGCGTTTGTCTAGGAGCTAGAGAGAGAGAGAGTGAGAGTGAGTGTGAGTGAACGAGTGAGTGAGAGAGATGAATACGTGATTGGAAATAGTCATTGGTTAATCAATTAAGAAACTATATACAAGTACATCAACGATAAATCCTGTATATTTGATAAACGCAATGCACATTATTAATACAAATTATTATTAAATGATGATTATATGGTATATATGTATAATATATACAGTATACAGCAAAGATAAAAGGAAACGTCAATAAAATGACCATAAGCAATGGCATATATATATAATAGTGTATATATATATATATATATATATATATATATATATATATACAGTATATGCGTGTGTGTATGAGAGAGAGAGAGAGAGAGAGAGAGAGAGAGAGAGAGAGAGAGAGAGAGAGAGTTGGAAAGAGAGAGAGAGAGAGAGAGCAGGCCGTAGTATTCCAGCTCATTATGCTCCATTCACACGTTGCAAAAATAGCCTAAAGGGGCGCTGGCCATCCTGTGCTGACCCAAACAAACAAACAAACAAACACACATACACACACCACGCTAGTTTAACAGGTGTGGGTGTGAGTGCGGGGGGTGGAGGGGGTGGAGGTATGGGGGGGGGGGATATGTGGGTGGGTGGAGGTAGGATGGGGATATGTGGGTGGGGGTGGAGGTGTGTGGGTGTGAGTGAAGGTAGGATGGAGGGGGTGGAGGTGTGTGGGTGTGGGTGGAGGTAGGATGGGGATATGTGGGTGGGGATGGAGGTGTGTGGGTGGAGGTAGGATGGAGGGGGTGGAGGTGTGTGGGTGTGGGTGGAGGTAGGATGGAGATGGGTGGGGATATGTGGGTGGGGTGGAAATAAGATGGAGGGGGTGGAGGTGTGTGGGTGTGGGTGGAGGTAGGATGGAGGGGGTGGCGGTGTGTGGGTGTTGGTGGAGGTAGGATGGAGGGGATGGAGGTGTGTGGGTGTGGGTGGAGGTAGGATGGAGGGGGGTGGGGATATATGGAGGTGGAGGAAGTAAGAAGACGGGTGGTGATATGTGGAGGTAGGGTGGAGGTGGGTTGGAAGATGTGGATGGAGGTGGAGAGAGTATGAAGATGGGTGGGTATATGTGGATGGAAGTATGTGTATTGGAATATGTGGATGGGTGTGATGAAGGTTAGTGAGTGGAAGTGTGTAGTTGGTAGTACAGGGTGTAGATATGGGAGTTGGTGGGTTGAGATTTTAATCCTTTGATTCTTTGATATCCTTCCTTCCTACATAGACTCACCTAATGATGAGCAGGATAAAATGTGTTATACAGCCATACACACTCAAGGGAATACAAATAAAGCTGAATAAAATAATCTAAGTGCAATTTATGTAGGCGAATGTGTAGCATAGATTTTGGGAGAATGTGTTGTCTTAACTCTATGTACATTCTCATCATATATTTGGTCAACTATTATCTTTGACTGTACTCTCGGCCATGAAAGCCTGGGAAATCCCTTACAATTGATAAAAGTGAGAGATGACATTAATTTGTGAGGTCGATTTTCAAATTACTGCGTTGGAGTACTCTATTTGTTCGTCCAGTTAGAGAAAAGCTATATCTGATCACGAGTGTATATCATTACGTAATGTGATAGCAATATAGGACCACATGTCTACGGTTTCACCTAAATTTGTTTACACTATATTGAGTCGGCCACCCCCCACCCCCCAAAAAAAATGAAATAAAATAAAATCAACAAATAAATAAATAAATAGGAAAAGTGGGGATTGGGCCTGAGTATATAGATAGATAGATAGAAAGATAGATATATATTGCAGAGAGTTAGGTATTTTTTCTGTTTAATTTACAGTTATGTTTTAATGTTTCGTCTGGCATACTATATATTATATAAGTTACAATGTGACTGCTGGAAATAAGTTGATGTAATACTTTCAATAGAGCATAGGAGGCATAGCTATAACTAAAACCATTAGTGAAAAATACAAGACGAGGAGGTTGTTCAACCCTACTATTATTCAGGTATTGCTCAATTATATCTATATATTGCAATATAATGTAAGGCATTTAGGATATTGAGGTGGATGGCTAGTGTATATTATAGTACAAGGTGTATTCCTGATTGTGTTTGTTAATTGGTGGGTGTAATTATTTGGGTGTTGATGTGTGTGTGAGAGAGAGAGAGAGAGAGAGAGAGAGAGAGAGAGAGAGAGAGAGAGAGAGAGAGAGAGAGAGAGAGAGAGAAAGAGAAAGAGAGAGAGAGAGAGATCTTGTTCGTGTTGTATATGCATCTGCTAGTCTACATGAGGATGTGCTTCTGTGTGTGTATGGCTGTATGCTATGTGTATACTTGTTCATGTGTGAGGGTGTGTGTGTGTGTGCTTGTGCTTGTACTGTATGTGTGTGTGTGTGTGTGTGCGTGTGCGCGTCCTCTTCTCCCCCAACCATCACCATCGTCTCATGTTCCCTATTGTCACCCCTTTAAGAATCGTCTGCTGGTGGTATGTCCCCAGTGCTTGCCAAACATCACCACTACAATTCAAAAGTACATGTTCATCTAAAAGTCCTGCGGTTCTTTTTTAAGGGGGGATGGGCTGGTTTTTCTGGCCCCCTTCTCTCTCGAGTTTAGCCCCGTTAGTTTTGAGATTTTAAGACGTTCGTCCCATTAGTTTGGCGATTTTAACACCTGCCCCATTTCGTTGTCAATTTTAAGACCCTTTCTTCCATTTAGGTGTGGATTTTGTCGTGTCGAGCGATAGCAAGCCTGTAATTTTAAGAGGAATCGACCTTTAGCCGGGACATTTTTCTACCGAAAAATGTACACATAAATCTTGAAAGGGGGTCTAAGAGGTGCTTTTGTTAAGTGTAATGGAGGTCTAGGGAGGAAACTGAAAAAGTAATAAAATATATATGTTGGCATAACTATACTGAATCAAATCTCATTACTTATTTATCTACTATTTACATTGTGAAGGTTCGATTTGCTGTTTGAGAATGTGTGTCTTCAAGTGGAGATATATTTCAGATATATATTCATTATTGTTCCCGATGCAATGTTTATAGTCTACATCAAAGACAAGACGGGAAAAATAGCTTAACCTGAGATAGATTACTGTGCTGGCCAAGCTTTGTGTGAGGATTAAGTAAGACAGTGTAGGGAGATTATGTGTGGACGTGAAGATATTATACAGGATTTTTGAGAGAGAGGAGAGATATTAAGAGAGAGTAGGGAGAGAGTGTGAGACGAGAGAGAGAGAGAGAGAGAGAGAGAGAGAGAGAGAGGAGAGAGAGAGAGAGAGAGAGAGAGAGAGAGAGAGAGAGAGAGAGAGAGAGAGAGAGAGAGGAGAGAGAGAGAGAGAGAGAGAGAGAGAGAGAGAGAGAGAGAGAGAGAGAGAGAGAGAGAGAGAGAGAGAGAGAGAGAGAGAGAGAGAGAGAGAGAGAGAGAGAGAGAGAGAGAGAGAGAAATGTTCCCACTATTAAAGAGACTGGGCCCCGATTGCCCACAACTGGTTTTAATTTCCGCCGAAATATCTTGGAGCTTTTGTCACTTTTTTTCTTCAATTTCCTGGGACGTCTAGGATTTTCTTTTTTCATTGCACAATTTATCTTACTACAGCCCTTTCGGTGTTTGCTTATATATTTGTTATTTGATTTTAGATTTTTGTATTAGTTTTGTTTTTTCATTATTTACGTACTTCTTTTACATCAGCTTTATAGGAATCAGACTCTGTGTAAGAATACTGTATATACCGTATATACCGTATATACCGTATATACCGTATGATCAAAAGGGTTTACACTATCTGATCCAACCTCATGTGGGTTATTCTGTTTACTTTTATAAGTAGGCCAGAAATCGTAACCCCTAATCTCTGGAGAAAAAAAAAGTATAGCTAGGGAGTTTTAAATTCCCACTCTTATTCCCTGGCTGACCCTTCCTAAATGGTGGACATTTTAGCTCTATTTTTTTTTCTCCAGAGATTAGGGGTTAATGTATACTACAATTACTACTACTACTACTACTACTGCTGCTGCTGCTAATAATAATAAAAATAACAAATATTGAGTCAGTATGTGCATGTGTATACTCATATATGTGTGTGTGTGCGCGTGTTTGAAAGAGAGCATGAGTGTGAGTGTATGAGCATGCGTGTGAGAGAGAGAGAGAGAGAGAGAGATGCAGGCAGGTCAACAACAGCCTGCAGCATGTCGCACCCCCCCCCCCCCCCCTTGTAGTGTATGAGAGCACGCCTTTTATTAGAGCACTAAATCTGAACACCAACTCGTAGGTCTTTCTTGCGGGGGTGGGGGGTCTAGGACCAGGCATAATTTCAGACGTGGATGGACTGGGACTTGAGAGCATGTTTAGAGGTAGATAAACCGGAGAATGAATAATGTTGAGAGGTAGATGAATTGGAAAATTAATAATGTTGAGAGGTAGATACACTGGTACTGATTTGTTTTAGAGGTAGATAAACTGGTGAATGTATAATGTTGAGAGGTAGATAAACTGGAGAAGGAATAATGTTAAGTATTAGGACGAGGAGAAGGTAGTGTAAGAGGTAGATGGTATAAGGTAACTAAGTAAAGAGAGCCTTATATGGTATATTAGAGAAGTAGAGAAGGTAGTGTAAGAGGTAGATGGTATAAGGTAACTAAGTAAAGAGAGCCTTATATGGTATATTAGAGAAGGTAGTGTAAGAGGTAGATGGTATAAGGTAACTAAGTAAAGAGAGCATTGATGGTATATTAGAGAAGTAGAGAAGGTAGTGTAAGAGGTAGATGGTATATGGTAACTAAGTAAAGAGAGCATTGATGGTATATTAGAGAAGTAGAGAAGGTAGTGTAAGAGGTAGATGGTATATGGTAACTAAGTAAAGAGAGCATTGATGGTATATTAGAGAAGTAGAGAAGGTAGTGTAAGAGGTAGATGGTATATGGTAACTAAGTAAAGAGAGCATTGATGGTATATTAGAGAAGTAGAGAAGGTAGTGTAAGAGGTAGATGGTATATGGAACTAATTAAAGAGAGCATTGATGGTATATTAGAGAAGTAGAGAAGGTAGTGTAAGAGGTAGATGGTATATGGTAACTAAGTAAAGAGAGCAAGGATGATATATTAGAGAAGTAGAGAAGGTAGTGTAAGAGGTAGATGGTATATGGTAACTAAGTAAAGAGAACAAGGATTATATAGATAGGGACGAGGAGAGGGTAGTATAATAGGTAGATGGTAGTGCAGGCAAAGTAGGGAAATAAAGGGAGAAAGAGGGGGGGGGGGGGGGGGGGGGGGGGGGGTGAGAAAGGGCATAGATACGGAGGGTTCAGCTGTTCAGGCAAACTATAGGTATGTGAGTTTGGAGAGGGGGGCGGGGGGCGAGAAGGGGGCACTAATAAAGAAACACGGGGGGCAGAAGGTGAAAGCATGTGAGAAAAGGAAGTAAGAAGGGAACAGGCGAATTAAAATAGGTAGGGGTGTAAATATATTATAGTGAGAGACAGAATGGGGGAGGAGGAATTTGGGGGGGAGGGGAGCAAGCAAGCCAGCAAGAGGGGAGACAGGGAGAGAGTATGAGATAGAGAGAAAAAGAGAGTGAGGTGGGGTAGGGGGGTGTATGAGCAGTAGTAGAACAGGGAAGGGTATGGGAGCACGGGCAAGGGTAAGCATGGGGGGAGGGGGGGTTGGAATAAGGCAAGCGGAGGGCAGGGGGTAAATATATATAAAAAAGAGGGGTAGAGGGGGCTGGAATGCAAGCTAAGAGGACACTAAACCATATATATATATACCCCCCCCCCAATCCTCCTCGTTTTCAGACTGCCTTATTTTTCAACTGTCCATCCTTACCTGTCTGTCCTCTATATATTCTCTATATATTTACCCCGAGTATGTGTTTGTAAGAGAAACAACACTTGATATAATGTATATTAAAATACTAAGCTAAACCAATCTACTATTACTCTTTCCTTTGCCTTATAGTCCATCTATTGGTCTGCCCTTCCCGCTACATTCTGTCCACTGAATTAACAAATAATACATTTATAAATAAAAATTTGTAGAATAAAAACTTTACCTAAACAAGATACGATATAGTAGTTATGCTGAGCAGACACAAGCTGTTATGTGAACAAGTGTGTGTGTGTGTGTGTGTGTGTGTGTGTGTGTGTGTGTGTGTGTGTGTGTGTGTGTGTGTGTGTGTGTGTGTGTGGTGTGTGTGTGTGTGTGTGTGTGTGTGTGTGTGTGTGTGTGTGTGTGTGTGTGTGTGTGTGTGTGTGTGTGTGTGTGTGTGTGTGTGTGTGTGGTATCTACTATAAGCGTTTTATATACTAGATATGGATTGGTTAATAAACAAATGTTATTACATTGGCTGAGCCTATTGAGAATTTAACTCTCTTAAATGACACCTTTTTGTTACACACTTTAGTACATCTCTAATTGTGGCTGCTATGAGTATCAATATATTATTTTTATCATATCAACCGACAAACAAACATTAGTGACACACATTAATACACATACACCCCTGCAATTACACCTACACATACACACCTGCACATATACATACACACCTGCACATATACAGTACATACACACCTGCATATACACATACACCCCTACAATTACACACACACTCCTGCACATACACATACACCCCTGCAATTACACATACACTCCTGCAATTACACATACACCCCTGCAATTACACATACACCCCTGCACATACAAGTACTGAATCCCTTGGCTACCTACTTATCGATAATTTATGCAAATATATGTAACTAATATGTCTATCTCCTAATATAGCCAAGTTTTCACAAATAGCACCAAGATGATGACATGGAAATATAACTTGAGGTGGATTTAAGGGGGGAGGGTTTATTTATTGGTCGATTTAGATACTTACTTATTATTATTTATTGAGTTTCCTTCCTAGACGTCCATAAAGCTTAACAAAAAAATATATAATATATAAACAACAACAATTCCCAAGATCCCTCTTCTAGATTAATAGAACTACAGTAGAGGGTGGATGATTGATGGAAAGAAGGAAAATAGGGGAAAGAAAATGGGAAGGCAGCAATGACTAAGGCAAAACGTGGTACAGAAAACGGAAAGGGGTGCGGTAATTCAATGGGATGACAAAACAGACCGTGTGGAAGAGAAAGGGAGGGGGGGGGGTATAGGGAGGTGGATAGGGGGGTACTGGGGGGTTGGCGGTGAGGGGGGAGGGGGGCTAAGCAGGCAAGCTATGAAGGCAGGTGAAGGGGGACTGTTTGAATGATGCGACTGTTGAGCACCCATCTGCCCCCCGTGCCCCCCCCCCCCTCTCTCTCTCTCTCTCTCTCTCTCTCTCTCTCTCTCTCTCTCTCTCTCTCTCTCTCTCTCTCTCTCTCTCTCTTGCTTTACTGTCCCGTTCCTCCACTTCCTCTTATTATATGACAACCAATAATTGTTAAGGTCGGATCACCTCGTTGGAACCAAATGATCTGTGTGGTATGTGTATCTGTAACTGCTTATGTACTTCTCTCTCTCTCTCTCTTTCTCTCTCTCTCTCTCTCTCTCTCTCTCTCTCTATATATATATATATATATATATATATATATATATATATATATATATATATATATATATAACTCTTTCTCTGTCTTCCTCTCATATACTGTTCCCTCCTCTCTTCTTCTCTCAGTTTCTCAGATTTCCATTCAACCTCTTCCAAAATATTATTTCTTATTTCCTTGACTCATGATCTCATTTCGTAAAGGACGTCTATGCCTGTAACATTTCATAACATTGCCTAAATTATCATTATTCATTATAGTAAATTATCATTATTCATTACAGTATAAGTAGCCCAGAAATGTTCTCCCATAACTTCTGTAATTCAAAAAGGGTCAGCAAATTGGCTGTAAATTACCACAGCTATTCCCTGGCCGACTCTTCCTAAACGCAACAAATATTTGCTCGTTTACTTAAGTATTGTTTTAGTTACAAATGTTAGTGGTCAAGATTTATTGCCAAATTATAATGAATAGACTATAGTCACACTGCTGACCTTGATTCCCATTGTTTAGGTTTTTATTTCCTCGTCTTTTCACATCGTCTTTCGTGTTTATATTTAAGCCGCTGTCACACGAACGATTTTTCCGTTAATTTTCCATGAGCAAGTTTGTTCTCGTTATATTTAGGGTATTTTTTGCACTGATATCGGTAGCTAGACTGAAAGTAGAGTATGTTAGGAGCTTGAATTCTGATAAAGCGTAATTTTTGAAAGCTGCCAGACCATAATTGCCCGTAAAAATTGCTCGAAAAACGGCTCGTGTGACTCCGGCGTTAGTTTCTACCTTCCTGTTTATAGTAGAGCTCCTATGTTCATTATTACTTCTGTCTTTGGTGTGTTTAGGATTGGCTCGGTTTATTATGTTAAGACTGCTAACTTTTTCTCCAGTTTTCCTTCTTGTTATAGTGTCACTTAATTATATTCAACATATTCTATACCGGGGACGTCTTTTTAATCTTATTCTGATTACTATTAAACGATTTTTATTCAGTTTAAAAAAGGTTTCAAGCAATGTGCGTGCTGCCAACTATCTCACTTAACCTTTTATACAACCACAGATCTTTCTTGAACTGCATGAAATCGTCTAAATATAGCTAGAATAGAATGACGTTGCCGGTACAGAAGGGGTTAAACATTCTTGTGTTCATTGTTACTTCTTTTTCTGTCCGTTTTGGGGATTAGTTTGAGTTATCCTCTTTTACACGTTTTCTTTATTTTTCGAATTTTTTCTATTATTTCTCCTATTCATCCTATTTTCCGTACTGTTTCCCCACTTAATTTTCTCTTTCATTTTCTCTTCACACTGTCCTTAATGCACGCTCTCTTATTCTCTCTCTCTCTCTCTCTCTCTCTCTCTCTCTCTCTCTCTCTCTCTCTCTCTCTCTCTCTCTCTCTCTCTCTCTCTCTCAATGACCCCTCCCCCCTTTTTTATTCCTTGCATTAGTGCTTCCCATTATTTCCTTCTCTACCCCCTCTCTTCCTCCCTGTTTCCCATTTTCCCTTTTACCTTTTCACCCCCTCCCTTCCTCCCCCCTCTCTCCCTCCCATCCGCCCCCTCCCATCCTTTATCCCCCCCCCTTCTACTTTTTTTCTGTTCTTGCCTTCCTGATTCCCATTTTCTTCTATTTCCCTTCATTTCCCATTTTCTGTCGTGTATCTGTTCCCATGTCTATCCGCCCCTTTCTTTAACCCTTTCAGCACGAGGAGGTTTTCATCATATTCTGGTTACCATTAGACGATTTTATTTAGCTGATAATAATACGTCTAGAACTGAAAGGGGTAACTACTATCTAGATAAGCCCTCTGCATAACACAGGTCCTTCTTAAACGGTATAAAATCGTGTAATTTTACCCTGAATCAAATGCAAAATATATATTATCTGTTCCCATGATTTTGTTCTTTTCGATTTAGTTTGTAAGCACACATTCTCCCTTAGCCTTCTTGTTTCCTAGTATTGTAGGCCATTTAAAAACAAATACGTTATTTTCATCTTCTGTGTTCCTTATATTTGTCCCATTTGCTCTAGCCTCCTAAGTTAAATATGTCCATTACTTTATTTTTGCTATAATAACCCAGTTGTATGTATTGTTCTTCCTTTTTATACTCACTGTACACAATCTTCCTAATATAGCTAGAAGAAAATTCCAAAGACTTCGCCGGTACAGAAGAGGTTAATATCATAATCATGGTTGAACAAAGGTATTATGCACAACTTTAACCTAAAGCAACACATTAACACAGTTTAAATTAACCTTTCATTAATTACTGAAATATATATGTAAGTCATAATTACGTCCCTATTATTGATCTTGCATACCTTATATATATATATATATATATATATAATTTCAGCAGGATGACGTAATTTTTGTCGTATTCTGGTGACTATTAGACGATATTATTTAGCTTATATTATTAAGCAACTTTGTATTAAACGCTGGCATACACTCTTTACCATTTTAGCATATATATATATATATATATATATATATATATATATATATATACTGTATAATTATATATATATATATATAGATATATAGTTTATACAAATTAGGAATTATCTCTAGAAATAGAAGTTGTAAAAAATAATTCAATAAATCCTTGTACCCCACAAATTCTTTCTAAGCTGAATTAAATCTTCTAAAATATAAGAACAAAATATAGAAGAGCGTGATAGCCTACTGAAAGGGTTAAGCCTATTTTGTTCAGTGTTATGTTATGTTTTGTTCACGTGATATATTTCATTTAGCTGTGGGTAGATTTAGTGGAGTTAAAGATTAAACAAATATTATCTGATACGGTACCTTAAATACTAAAACCTAAATAACACATACAGTACATAATAATGAATGCATGGCAATAATATTATAAATAATACATATATAATACTTAATAAATATGAAATACATAATAATAACATTAAAAAAATTATTAATAGTAAATATAAACAAATTATATTATATAAATATTATATAAATATATACATAAATAATATTCATATACAATACATAATAATAATATTTTAAATTAAATAAGTAATCAGAATTAAGTAATATTCTGTATAATGACTAGCAATAGGCATTACTAAAATACACCATATCAAGTTGAATATTGTATTTTCTCCTGACTAAATGACAAATATTATTTATATTATTTTTATTAAATTGTTCATTTTTCGGTAGAACATTTGTTCAGCCGAAGGCTGGTTCCTATTACATCGTCGAGTTATACATTTGCAAGCGAGCATGGTCAAGCACAGTTAATAACATTGACTTATATAAGGATAATAGTTTAACAGTCTTTCTATATGATCTGTGCCCCATGAATATTCTTTCCTCTCACTTAAATAGTAGGCTACCATTGCGTGGTTTGGAATATGTCCATGATTAGATTAATATTCAGTATTCGAGAATGGATAATAAGTCGTAGGCGTGTGCATAAACCTTTAATCGTTTTGGTGGTGTAATGGTTATAGTGTTTAAAAATCTGTGTGTGATAACCCAGGTTCGAATCCCGGTGGATCACATATATGCTTTCATTAATTTCATTGGAGGTGTTTGGTGTTGGGGTGAAATTAATAGAAAATATATTTAGCGGTAAAGTAGTCAGCGTTGTAATATATGTGTCAATGTGTCAGATGTGCCTTAAGGGGAGACAAACCGTTTTTCTATACCACCTTCTCCCTAATGTTTAGCCACAGTAGTTTTGAGATTTTAAGACGTTGGTTCCATTAGTTTGGGGATTTTATGACCTTTCACCTCATTTCTTTGTCAATATAAGGACCCTTCGTGTAATTTTAGGAGAAACCGGCCTTTGGCCGGGAAATTTTTCTACCGAAAAATTACAAATCTATCTTGAAGGTGGGGTCTAGGTTTTTTTTCTTCTAAGCTTGATGGAGGTCTAGGGAGGAAACTAAAAATATATATGAATACATTAATTAATAGACCAAACAAACAGCCACTGTCCCCTTCACCCCTTCTGTACCGGCGACGTCTTTTTAACTTGTTTCTGGCTACTATTAGATTTCAGTTTATAAAGGGCCTCCAACACTTAACGGGGTTCGAACTATCTTACTTAACCGTTTTTGCTACCACAGATCCTTCTTAAACTGCACAAAATCGTATAAATATAGCTATAATATAATGAAAAAGACGTCGCCGGTACAGCAGGGGTTAAGCTAATATTTATACCTAATCCCTTCAACACGATGATGACTTTCTTTATAGTTTGTTCGGGCATAAATTAGACGATATTAGGAAGCTTAGGAAGAAACGTCTTATTTTGATGGTTAAATATTTGTTTTATTCATTTCACTCCCAACACCAAACACTTCTCCCAATGAAATTAATGAAAGCATGTAATCCTACCGGGATTCGAACCTGGGTTACCGCATACAGATTTTAAACACTCTAAGCATCATACCATCAAGGCAGCTAAAGGTTAAGGACGGTACATGACTACGATTATATATCCATTTATCGAATACTGGATATCAATCTCATCATTATTGAGATAGTATGTACCCCTTTGAGTCCTAGAGGTAGTTTTGTAAGCTTACAAAAGACGTCTAATGGCAACCAAAATAACACGAACATGACATAATCGTGCTCAAAAGGTCAACCAAATGAGCTTGTAAATATGTCCCCGTGTAAATTTCAACTAAAAATAGATATTGCCATTTATATCTAACAAAGTCACATATTGTAGCTTTAATGTTGGTTTAGTAAGAAATACAATTTATTTTATTATGTATTTATAATAATAATAATTATTATTATTATTATAATAATAGCAATACTATCAAAATATATATGTTAACCCTTTCAACACCTTGACAGTATTATTCTGCCTATCGTTTGTTGATTGTATTGAACTTGAATGAAACATCTGATAGTTAACATGGGTACAAAGTACAAACTCTTTATTAACCCACTTTCTCCTATTTACTACCTATCTTGGCATGAGATCATAAACTATTACAGATATAAAATCACATTGCCGTTACATAAAGCGTAATTAAGAGGTAAATCACAGGTTGCGTAAACTAATGTCAACTGTGGTAGAACGTAAGTAACCGAATTGTGTTACGAAATTCAGTGGATTATATGAGCTTAATACGAATGTGATTTGTTTTTCCTTAATTCACTGGTCTCTCTCTCTCTCTCTCTCTCTCTCTCTCTCTCTCTCACTCTCTCTCATTACTTGCCTGCCTGCATCCCATTCTTCCCACCTCTTCAACTCCTCCCTCTCCCTTCCTCCCTCCCTGCTTCTTCTTGCAACCCTTCCACTTACCCATCTCACATTCTGCAGTCTCGGTATGCTCCCTGATTTCTTCTTCTTTTTGTCACTGTACTGGAATTGGAGTAAGCCAAGTGTGTTACGAAATTCAGTGGGATAAATGAGCTTAACATTAACAAAAATATGAATTGTTCCCCCGATCTCTCTCTCTCTCTCTCTCTTTCCTCCCCATTTTAGCATATTTTTTGGTTTACTTACCTATCCTCTTCTCTCTTGTCTTGTTGTTTCCTTGTTTCCTTCCTTTTATCCTTTGCTGCAGTCACTATTCACGCCCATTTATCTTTGGCTTTATTTGCTTGTTCCTTTTTATGTGTTTTACCTTTCCATATTCTTACCTGTTATATTTCTTAATTTGTTCTTTTCTTCTCCCTTCCATCCTTTGCTGCAGCCTCCATGAAATCCCCTTCTTTATTCTTGCTTTATTGTTGTTTGCATGTTCCCTTTTGTTTTGTTTACCTCTCCATGTTCTTACCTTATATTTTCCTTGATTCCATCCCTTCCTCCTCCCTTCCATCCTTTGCTGTACTCTGTTTATGAACCCTTATGATTGATTCTTCTTTGATTCCCATTTATTTTCCTTGTCTTCCATTATTGTTTTGCTTCGTCTTTCCTTCCTTCTGTCCTTTCCTCTTCGTTTAGCTGTCCCATTTCCACATACATTATATTTATACCACTATATTGTTCTATGTCTTCTTCACTAGTCTCATTTCATGGTTTTGCTTATTATATTTTTGTATACATTATTGCAGTATTCCAATATATATATATATATATATATATATATATATAACATTTGGCCACATTCCTATAAATACATGTTTATGTGTATTCTTTGTAACTTCTTTCACACACATATATTTAACCGATATTATCTAACCTAACCTTCCTCATCTTCCTTGTTCTTTCTCTCTCTCTCTCTCTCTCTATCTATCTATCTATCTATCTATCTATCTATCTCTACACATTCTCCAGGTGCCAGACTAAATCATCTGTCGCAGGTATGTATTGATGATGAGGAGGCCAGTTATACAAATGCTTGTATCTACATCTGTACAGGGGGCCTCACTTGGGTTGGTATGTGCTCTACCCCCCCCCCCCCCATCCCTTCTCTCTCTCTCTCTCTCTCTCTCTCTCTCTCTCTCTCTCTCTCTCTCTCTCTCTCTCTCTCTCTTCAAACATATCATTCATAATATCATTGCAATATATGTTTTTGTATTTAAGCATTATACAATTATACAGTTGTACTGTATTCTCATTCTATAGATAAATATACAATTTATCTTTATATGCTTTATGCGTAACTAATACACATATGGATATAAAAACTCAATTACTTATGCATAATATATATTCATTATATATATGAATTGAACTATACCATACAGCGTTTTTCCATTAGGGTGACGTTGGTAAGGTATGTTTCAGGTTGTACAGCTTTATATTCTGATAATACTAATTAACATTCCCATTTCAATTTATTATATTATGGACTATGTTAGTAGTCACTATATCAATGCTATATTACTTTCTACCTGTGCAGGTTCTCTTTAAATTTGGCATTCAGTCGGTATATATACTCAGATATATGTTGATTCATTCAGTTAGTGATTAAATTTGTCGGGTAGGTATTACGTTAAACCTAATTTATACTAAAGAGAACAGAGTTACACACATATTTTCTTAGCTAGTAATTTATGCTCCAGTTTGTAAGTGAGTGGTTTGTGTGGGTATATTGTGTTGAGATTTAGGTTTTCGATGTATATTATTATCTAATAGATTTTGGAATCTATATGCATTGTGTCTGTGTGTCTATGTAAACATGGACCAGAGAACATTTAGAGCATTTTTGTATAATTGGCAATTGCTGTATTTGTATGTATTATCCCTGTGCCTGTGTATAAACATAGCCCAGGTTAAATGTCGAGCACTAATATTGTATTGTACTGTACGTGTATTATACATGTATTGTTTTTGTATTGTATTTGCAATGTACGTGTATTGTATTTGTATTGTAGGTGTATTGTATTTGTATTGTATTTGCAATGTATTGTATGTGTATTGTACTTTAATTGTATTGTATTCGTAATTATTGTTTGTATCGTTTTGTATTTGTGTTGTATTGTATTTGTATTGTACAGTGTGTGTAATCATTGTGTCTGTCTGTCTGTCTGAGTATAAGCCTGAGTGTATTTAGAGCGGTTCCTTTGGCCTGACTGATTAACAGGTAGACGGTATTGCAGTATGGTGGCAATCTGAATAATCACGGCAATGCATTAGGACCAGGAGCGAGGGGTATTAATATATGTATTGTGCTGTCACCGAGGCTAGTGTTAATGGCTCTCCTCTCTCTCTCTCTCACTCCCTCTGTCTCTCTCTCTCTCTCTCTCTCTCTCTTGGCATTTCAACATACTTGAGAAACTATGTATGTAAGAATTTATTATATGAATATTTGTTAATTATATACACTAATTATTATATAGTAATAATAACATCAATAATACCATAAATTATACTACTAATAATGTTAATACTACTACTACTAATATGATGACATCTTGATTTCCGTATTATTTCTCAAAAGCGGCAGTTTGTCAATTGGAATTCACTAGAGTTCGAATCACGTCACAAATACAAAACAACCCAACGCTAAGAAAACGTTAAACACTAAAAAATACCAGCCATAACTGTAGGATACACTGAACAAATGTGAACACTTAATTGTAACCTGAATGGTACACGTAACCAGTATTCTTTGGTTTAGCTCTTCCTATTAGAATACGTAAATGATTAAAACACTGTTGATGTTTACCATTTTCGTTACAATTTTCCGTTTGTTTTACCAGTGTTCAGAGACCCACTGATTGTTCCGGATTGTGGTTTATGAGGGCCTGAACATGCAATAATAAGAATGCAAAATAGATATAAACACCATATGAGGAGGAGCACTTCATTGCCAACGTTTCACATAGAGCTTCATCTGGCCAATAGTTTGCATTACGTCAAATATTCTTAGCTTGTTTTGATCAAGAACACAGAACCCTAATAAATACCACTCAATAATGTAGGGTTTGAGAGCAACATTGATAATATTTCCGAAGTGGAGTTTATGAATGCAAAACCCTAGAAATTACCATCTCAAAATGTAGGGTTTAAATTCCGGAGTGGAGTACAGAACACTAATAAATACCACCCAAAATGTACGGTTTAGAAATACAAACCCCTAATTGTTACCTCACAAAAAAAATAGGGTTTAAGAATACAAAACCCTAATAATTACCACCCAAAATGAAGGGTTTGAATTATGAGGTGGAGTTTAAGAATACAAAACCCTAATAATTACCCCCCCAAAATGTATAAGGTTTAAGAACACAAAACCCAAATAATTACCTAGGGTTTGAGAGCAACACTGATAATTATTCCGGAGTGGAGTTGGTAAGAGCCCAGGACATGCAAACAGGAATGTGTGTGTCTCTGTTGGCGCCAGCTGCAGCCGTGGTGTCCTGCTCGGGGCGTTATGAGTAGTAATTTCATCAAAGCAATTCAGGGATTTCATTCCGGTCAAAAAGAGAGGCCCTGGGCATTATATTTCAGAGGCATGCCAGGAGTCCACACACAGGGGGGGGGGGGGGGGGAGAGAGAGAGAGAGAGAGAGAGAGAGAGAGAGAGAGAGAGAGAGAGAGAGAGAGAGAGAGAGAGAGAGAGAGAGAGAGAGAGAGAGAGAGAGAGAGAGAGAGAGAGAGAGAGAGAGAGAGAGAGAGAGAGACCCCCCCCCCACCAGCCGGACCTGTTGTAAATATCAAGATGGTCATTCCGGGTTCTCTCTCATAGTGTGTGTGTGTGTCATTAGCCTTACGTACGCCTGTCCTCCCGGTCGCACATGTTTCCTAGTCATTTTCAAATATAATTATTATTATATTATTCTAATTATAATTATGATCATGGTAAAACAGTGTCTAACCTGGTGATTCTTAATTACTTGTGTTCCCCATTCTTTCGTTATTGGTAGTCGAGTATTGTAGGTCCCCCAAAAAATAACAACATAACATAAACACAAATGTCTGCATTGATGAGCAAATGATTGTCTTGATGATCACTGAGCTCCATATTTATTTAAAATAAATTTGAGATTAATTATTGGTAGACACTAATACGCGTTCCGTCAGGGTACCTCTAGTTAAACTTACTGTAGGTGTGGAATGGAAGAATATGAAATGCTTTTATAATTGACTGGAAGAAGCTAGAATGAGATGCATTAATTCACATGGTTCGTCATATAGTATGCAAATGTGCAACTTAGGGGCGTCGGGAAATTAGGAGTACGCAAAACCAAAAAGGAGTCCCTTCCTCCCAATTCCCCGAACATCCAAAAATAAAGATGAAGATTCGTGCGCCTAATCCCCCCCATGCCGGCTGGTACATACACGGGGGGGGGGGGGGGGGCCTGCGGTGACAATATACAGTATGAATTACGTCATAACCCCGGCACAGATCTACCCAAAAATGGAGGTATCGCGGCAGGGACCCGGACCATAAATTGCTCTAATGAAAAACATAAATTAGGTCGGGCTTGTTGTTAGGAGCCCCCATATCACAGCTAGACGAGGCCCTGCACATGTTGTATAGATGCTAGGATGACTGCGACGGGTTTTTGTACTTTTGATGAGCTATGGCATAACCTCCATAGTAGGTCCTCGCACACGGCACACACACACAATAACCTGCCAGAATCCAGCACACACATATGTACAGTATATGTGCAAGTTTTATATACCAATATTAGTTACGTACAATCATATATGTACATCATAAAGATCCATATACGTACAAAAACAATACACTAAATACATAATTGGAGTTTTATATATATATATATATATATATAAAATATGTTAGTATTTTGTTTTAAGCTTATGACTGAAGGGTATCATTGCAGTATTTTATCGTTTTATGTGATTGTCTCTTGCAAAAATGATCCTACTGGGATATGTACTTTAGTTAATGTGCACAACACTATACTCCCCTCCCCCATTATTGGCAAATGTATTTAGTTGACATTCAATTGTATTAATCTGCTTGTATATTTCCTATTTATTAACATTATTCATATTTTTATTATTTTCAGTTGAAATTTGCATTTATATGTATATCTACCTTTATCTATCTAAATATCTATCTATTTATCTATCATCTCTCCATCCATCTATCTATTGATCTTGGATACTAACACAGGAAAAATACAATTTTCAGCTGTTATTTAGATAGACCAGGTATACCTGTATATACATTTTACTCAAACTTTATCTTGGTTTATATATAAAATATGCACACCCTCGCGCAATTGAACACTAAAACAAGCAAACGCACACACAAGCACATCCATCGTCTCTTGTCCTTCCAATTTAAGTGAAAGAGCAACTGCCTCTCCTTACCACCGTCAGTAGTGATTCAATAACGGGTAGAGGAAGGAGGGAGGGAGGGAGGGAAGGAGGGAAGGAGGGAGGGAGGGAGGGAGGGAGGGCACCGCAAAAGAACACCTCCATGGTTTGCAGTAGTCAAATTTGGACATGCCGACTTTTGCATGCCGTGACCAATAACTGACCATCGCTTGCACACTGACCCTCTCTGGGAAGCATGTACTAACAGAGAGGGGACATCTCTTTCCTTGGGTGACATTTTGGTGCCTCGATTACCAGAGAATGAGGATTTACTTGAATTTTGATTATGTACAATGTATTTCCAAAGATCAAACTGTATTCTGTACCAGTATTCCCAAATGTTTACTATGGGTATTCGGATATTCGAGTGTACAGATAGGGATGAAGATGTACTTAATTTTTTATCTTGAATGTTGTATCTTTTATACTTATATCCGAAGATTAAACTAAATATTATCCTGTAGCAGTATTCCCAAATGTTTGATATGGGTATGGAGATATTAGAGTGTACAGAGAGGGAAATAAATGCTCTCCAGTGGCACCAAGATGTCAGAGGTTGGCTGATCCCTGTTGCTGTAGGATCTCTAACCCTCTCCACCACCACCACCCGACCACCAACTCTGGGGAAATGATCACTTTTACTGGGTTTATATTACTACAATGTCCCGCTGACAAAGTGGTTAAGGGGGGTGGGTCGTTTTTCTGATCCACTGTCTCCCTCGTGTTTAGTCCCATTAGTTTTGAGATTTTAAGACGTTTGGCTCATTAGTTTGGCGATTTCAGACCTTTCGTCCCATTTCCTTGTCAATTTTAAGATCTATCGTGCCATTTAGGTATCGATTTTTTCCTAGCGAGCGATAGCGAACCTGTAATTATAAGAGGAGCATTATTCTACCGAAAAATTTACAAATTTGTCTTGAGAGGGGTGTAGGGGATGTTTTTTTAAGTTTGAGGGATGTCTAGCGATGAAACTAGAACAATAACTGAATAAATGAATTAATAGTCCAACAAAAGCAGCCACTGTCCCCTTAACCTTGTCTTACTCGTATTATTGCTGGGGATTATTCCACAACACTAAGCGATATTGTGATTAAAACTATTTTCAGATGGTGACCGGTCAACTCAACCAGTAGACCATTTCAACCAGTAGCTCTCAACCAGTACCAAATCAACCAATACGGTTAGGTTAGGTTAGTACTATATTTTGGCACTGGTTTGGTTGGTCTGGGTTAATTTGGCACTGGTTGAGAGCTACTGGTTGAAATGGTCTACTGGTTGAGATGACATGGAACCATATATACACACTGTACAGTATATATCATGGTATCCTATGAGCTGCCATTAATCAATCTCACCGTGTAGGAAGTCGAGAGAAAACGATCAGAGGGTTCTAGTGGTTAGAATTTAGAGGTTGTGTGTGGTGGTGGTGGTGGAGTGTGGTGGTGGTGGTGGTGGTGGTGGAGTGTAGTGGTGGTGGTGGAGTGTGGTGGTGGTGGAGTGTGGTGGTGGTGGTGGTGTGGTGATAGTGAAGTGTGGTGATAGTGGTGGTGGTAGAAACTGGTGGTGTTGTTGGTTGTGGTGGAGTTTAGTTGTGATAGAGTGTTGTGGTAGTGGAGGAGGATAACATTGGTGGAGCTTGGTGGATTTGGTGGTGAGGTGTGGTTGCGTTTGCGGATGCGGCTGTTGAGTGTGGTAGTGGAAAGTGGCTGCGGTTGCTGAGGTGGATTGCGGTCCTGGAGTTCCTAGGTGAATTTGTGCGGTTATTGGGGTGAGCCGGTGAAATATATGAGAGGTGAAGGGTATTGGTGAGGTCTGCAGTCAGCCTCCTCAGAGTTACAATATCTGAATCTCTCTCTCTCTCTCTCTCTCTCTCTCTCTCTCTCTCTCTCTCTCTCTCTCTCTCTCTCTCTCTCTCTCTCTCTCTCTCCTGATATCTCTTTCATATCTCAGGGGTAGGGATTTGTGGCGTGGTGGTGGTGGTGAAAGGATTTGGGTGGTAATGATGAATATAGTGGTGGTGATGGTGGTGGTGAGGGAGTAATCTGTGTATGGTGGTGGTGGTGGTGAGGGAGTAATCTCTGTATGGTGGTGGTGGTGGTGATAGTTGTGGTGGTGAGAGAGTAATTTCTATGTGATGGTAGTGGTGGTGGTGTTAGTGGTGGTGGTGATGGTGAGGGAGTAATTTGAGTGTGGTGGTGTACGTGGTGGTGCCCGAGGCTGGCTTGTTCGATCTTCAATTTAATTCCATTTAGCTTCAAAATTGAACTCTCACATGGGTGCTCTGAATCGAATCTACTATATGTATTATGTTTAACACTATATGTTCCGTCGTTTTGTGGGTTATTATGATTTTCTATTTTATTATTATTGAGGATTTTGCTTGCTATTACCATTTTAGAGCAATGTATTCTAGTTGTCCCCTGGGCTTACCAGACTTTCTGCAAACGAAAAAATGCCCACGCAGACCCCCTTCAAGCTAAATTTGTACATTCTTCGATAGACAAATGTCCCGGCCGGGACATTTCTTCTAAGTTCTAGGCTTGCTATTGCTCGCTCAGAAAAAAATAAACACCTGAATGTATATATTCTCCTACCCCTCACTTCCTCCCTCCTCCTCTTTGTCTTCTTAGCCCCCCCCGCCCCCCCTCTTACCCTCCCCTCTACCCCCACCCCCTCTCTCTCTCTCGCCTCCTGCTGTCAGTGATGTACGGAAATAATCTCTACTAATGAATGTCATATTAATCTAATTACCCGCGGACATAACGCATCTCCGCCCGCCCTCTGCCAATTTCATTATACTGCTTAACAACCGGGATTTAGCTGAGTGTGCCGGGTCATACGAGAGGCTAGGAGAGGTCTGAGATATGACTGGATAGTTAAGGATAGGGAGGTGGCTGAGAGAGGTATGAGATATGGCTGGATAGTTAAGGATAGGGAGGTGGCTGAGAGAGGTCTGAGATATGGCTGGATAGTTAAGGATAGGGAGGTGGCTGAGAGAGGTCTGAGATATGGCTGGATAGTTAAGGATAGGGAGATGGTTGAGAGAGGTCTGAGATATGGCTGGATAGTTAAGGATAGGGAGGTGGCTGAGAGAGGTCTGAGATATGACTGGATAGTTAAGGATAGGGAGGTGGCTGAGAGAGGTCTGAGATATGGCTGGATAGTTAAGGATAGGGAGGTGGCTGAGAGAGGTCTGAGATATGGCTGGTTAGTTAAGGATAGGGAGGTGGCTGAGAGAGGTGTGAGATATGGCTGGTTAGTTAAGGATAGGGAGGTGGCTGAGAGAGGTCTGAGATATGACTGGTTAGTTAAGGATAGGGAGGTGGCTGAGAGAGGTCTGAGATATGGCTGGTTAGTTAAGGATAGGGAGGTGGCTGAGAGAGGTCTGAGATATGGCTGGATAGTTAAGGATAGGGAGGTGGCTGAGAGAGGTCTGAGATATGGCTGGATAGTTAAGGATAGGGAGGTGGCTGAGAGAGGTCTGAGATATGGCTGGATAGTTAAGGATAGGGAGGTGGCTGAGAGAGGTCTGAGATATGGCTGGTTAGTTAAGGATAGGGAGGTGGCTGAGAGAGGTGTGAGATATGGCTGGTTAGTTAAGGATAGGGAGGTGGCTGAGAGAGGTCTGAGATATGACTGGTTAGTTAAGGATAGGGAGGTGGCTGAGAGAGGTCTGAGATATGGCTGGTTAGTTAAGGATAGGGAGGTGGCTGAGAGAGGTCTGAGATATGGCTGGATAGTTAAGGATAGGGAGGTGGCTGAGAGAGGTCTGAGATATGGCTGGATAGTTAAGGATAGGGAGGTGGCTGAGAGAGGTCTGAGATATGGCTGGTTAGTTAAGGATAGGGAGGTGGTTGAGAGAGGTCTGAGATATGGCTGGATAGTTAAGGATAGGGAGGTGGCTGAGAGAGGTCTGAGATATGGCTGGTTAGTTAAGGATAGGGAGGTGGCTGAGAGAGGTCTGAGATATGGCTGGTTAGTTAAGGATAGGGAGGTGGCTGAGAGAGGTCTGAGATATGACTGGATAGTTAAGGATAGGGAGGTGGCTGAGAGAGGTCTGAGATATGACTGGATAGTTAAGGATAGGGAGGTGGCTGAGAGAGGTCTGAGATATGGCTGGTTAGTTAAGGATAGGGAGGTGGCTGAGAGAGGTATGAGATATGGCTGGATAGTTAAGGATAGGGAGGTGGCTGAGAGAGGTCTGAGATACGGCTGGTTAGTTAAGGATAGGGAGGTGGCTGAGAGAGGTCTGAGATATAGCAGGATAGTTAAGGATAGGGAGGTGGCTGAGAGAGGTCTGAGATATGGCTGGTTAGTTAAGGATAGGGAGGTGGCTGAGAGAGGTCTGAGATATGACTGGATAGTTAAGGATAGGGAGGTGGCTGAGAGAGGTCTGAGATATGACTGGATAGTTAAGGATAGGGAGGTGGCTGAGAGAGGTCTGAGATATGGCTGGTTAGTTAAGGATAGGGAGGTGGCTGAGAGAGGTATGAGATATGGCTGGATAGTTAAGGATAGGGAGGTGGCTGAGAGAGGTCTGAGATACGGCTGGTTAGTTAAGGATAGGGAGGTGGCTGAGAGAGGTCTGAGATATAGCAGGATAGTTAAGGATAGGGAGGTGGCTGAGAGAGGTCTGAGATATGGCTGGTTAGTTAAGGATAGGGAGGTGGCTGAGAGAGGTCTGAGATATGGCTGTTTAGTTAAGGATAGGGAGGTGGCTGAGAGAGGTCTGAGATATGGCTGGTTAGTTAAGGATAGGGAGGTGGCTGAGAGAGGTCTGAGATATGACTGGATAGTTAAGGATAGGGAGGTGGCTGAGAGAGGTCTGAGATATGGCTGGTTAGTTAAGGATAGGGAGGTGGCTGAGAGAGGTCTGAGATATGGCTGGATAGTTAAGGATAGGGAGGTGGCTGAGAGAGGTCTGAGATATGGCTGGATAGTTAAGGATAGGGAGGTGGCTGAGAGAGGTCTGAGATATGGCTGTAGTTAAGGATAGGGAGGTGGCTGAGAGAGGTCTGAGATATGGCTGGATAGTTAAGGATAGGGGGGAGGCTGGGAGAGCTCTGATATGGCTGGTTAGTTAAGGATAGGGATGTGGCTGAGAGAGGTCTGAGATATGACTGGATAGTTAAGGATAGGGAGGTGGCTGAGAGAGGTCTGAGATATGGCTGGTTAGTTAAGGATAGGGAGGTGGCTGAGAGAGGTCTGAGATATGGCTGGTTAGTTAAGGATAGGGAGGTGGCTGAGAGAGGTCTGAGATATGACTGGATAGTTAAGGATAGGGAGGTGGCTGAGAGAGGTCTGAGATATGGCTGGATAGTTAAGGATAGTGAGGTGGTTGAGAGAGGTCTGAGATATGGAAGGATAGTTAAGGATAGTGAGGTGGTTGAGAGAGGTCTGAGATAATGGAAGGATAGTTAAGGATAGGGAGGTGGTTGAGAGAGGTCTGAAATATTGCTAGATAGTTAAGGATAGGGAGGTGGCTGAGAGAGGTCTGAGATATGGCTAGATAGTTAAGGATAGGGAGGTAGCTGAGAGAGGTCTGAGATATGGCTGGTTAGTTAAGGATAGGGAGGTGGCTGAGAGAGGTCTGAGATATGGCTGGTTAGTTAAGGATAGGGAGGTGGCTGAGAGAGGTCTGAGATATGGCAGGATAGTTAAAGATAGGGAGGTGGTTGAGAGAGGTGTGAGATATGGCTGGTTAGTTAAGGATAGGGAGGTGGCTGAGAGAGGTCTGAGATATGGCTGGTTAGTTAAGGATAGGGAGGTGACTGAGAGAGGTCTGAGATATGGCTGGATAGTTAAGGATAGGGAGGTGGCTGAGAGAGGTCTGAGATATGGCTGGTTAGTTAAGGATAGGGAGGTGGCTGAGAGAGGTCTGAGATATGGCTGGTTAGTTAAGGATAGGGAGGTGGCTGAGAGAGGTCTGAGATATGGCTGGATAGTTAAGGATAGGGAGGTGGCTGAGAGAGGTCTGAGATATGGCTGGTTAGTTAATGATAGGGAGGTGGCTGAGAGAGGTCTGAGATATGGCTGGTTAGTTAAGGATAGGGAGGTGGCTGAGAGAGGTCTGAGATATGGCTGGATAGTTAAGGATAGGGAGGTGGCTGAGAGAGGTCTGAGATATGGCTGGATAGTTAAGGATAGGGAGGTGGCTGAGAGGTCTGAGATATGGCAGGATAGTTAAGGATAGGGAGGTGGTTGAGAGAGGTGTGAGATATGGCTGGTTAGTTAAGGATAGGGAGGTGGCTGAGAGAGGTCTGAGATATGGCTGGTTAGTTAAGGATAGGGAGGTGGCTGAGAGAGGTCTGAGATATGGCTGGATAGTTAAGGATAGGGAGGTGGCTGAGAGAGGTCTGAGATATGGCTGGTTAGTTAAGGATAGGGAGGTGGCTGAGAGAGGTCTGAGATAGGGCTAGATAGTTAAGGATAGGGAGGTGGCTGAGAGAGGTCTGAGATATGGCTGGTTAGTTAAGGATAGGGAGGTGGCTGAGAGAGGTCTGAGATATGGCTGGTTAGTTAAGGATAGGGAGGTGGCTGAGAGAGGTCTGAGATATGGCTGGTTAGTTAAGGATAGGGAGGTGTCTGAGATATGTCTGGTTAGTTAAGGATAGGGAGGTGGCTGAGAGAGGTATGAGATATGGCTGGTTAGTTAAGGATAGGGAGGTGGCTGAGAGAGGTCTGAGATATGGCTGGTTAGTTAAGGATAGGGAGGTGGCTGAGAGAGGTCTGAGATATGGCTGGTTAGTTAAGGATAGGGAGGTGGCTGAGAGAGGTCTGAGATATGGCTGGTTAGTTAAGGATAGGGAGGTGGCTGAGAGAGGTCTGAGATATGGCTGGATAGTTAAGAATAGGGAGGTGGCTGAGAGAGGTCTGAGATATGGCTGGTTAGTTAAGGATAGGGAGGTGGCTGAGAGAGGTCTGAGATATGGCTGGTTAGTTAAGGATAGGGAGGTGGCTGAGAGAGGTCTGAGATATGGCTGGATAGTTAAGGATAGGGAGGTGGCTGAGAGAGGTCTGAGATATGGCTGGATAGTTAAGGATAGGGAGGTGGCTGAGATATGGCTAGTTAGTTAAGGATAGGGAGGTGTCTACAGCTCCAACTTCCTTATAGCCGGAAACTCGCAAGTGGTCAATTGTTTACAAATTTGGGGGATTGAGCCATTTGAGAGTATATAGAAACAGACAAGCAGAAACCAAAAATATATATACACACACATGAAAACAAACACACCCACAAGAGAGAGAGAGAGAGAGAGGGAGAGTGAGTGAGTGTAAGAAAAGAGAGCGAGTGAGTGAGTGAACGAGTTTTGTCAACAAGTGTGTGAGAAGCTTCCTCCCTCTCCCCCTCCCTCCCTTCCTCTCTCTCCCATTACCCTCCCCCCCCCCTCCTCCCTCCTTTTTCTATTCCGCCCCCCCCTCCACTTTCCCACACTCTTTTATAGGGAGACTCCGGTACCTAAGATATTTTATAAGGACTGTCAAATACCTTGTGAATGTTTACTGATATAGGTTTTGTATAGTTGACAAAGATAAGTCATTCCTCTCTCTCTCCCTCTGTCTCTCTCTCTCTCTCTCTCTCTCTCTATATATATATATATATATATATATATATATATATATATATATATATATTATATATATGACTGTATAATATATTATATTTAATAATCATACGTTAAGACAATTTGATGAACTTTACCTCCTCTTTCACACATTTTAGTCGAACAGATAATTATATGGAATGTCTTTGAAATTACTACAAACATAAATTTGTTAATTTTATTATATTATTATAAAATAGTGTAAGTTAAGTGACGACTGATAATGCAAGCTTGTAGCCTTTCACAATATTAACGCCAATGTTAATATTACTCTGGCTAGCATTAAGCGATATGGTGCAGCTTAGGAAGGATCTGTGGGATACCTTTTTACCCGTTTTGATGATTTCTAGATGTCATTCCTAAGCTGTGATAATGAAGCCAAGGTACCAAAGGGCTTGACCATGGCTCGGACTGTACTGGACATGGCCGTAATTCTCCCCATAGAGGTCCGGTTCATCTGGCAACACTGGAGTAGCACAGAATTGATGGAAAGTACACATTGCCACACCATCACCATAACACAGCCCTTACCACCCCATATATCACACACTACTACCTTTATTAAATGGTCTATTTATATTAAATAGCAATGCATTACTGGAAATTGTGTAACATGAATTATGAGTTCATTTAATGCCTCATATACAGGTATATATATATATATATATATATATATATATATATTTACCCACATTAGAATAATATTATTTATCAAATAGTAATATTTCTCAACAATGAATTATCTTTCCCATCACTGACAATTTTCAGCGATATGGCACTAATTATTCAGAATAGTACATCTGTATTTCCTATCTCACGTTATATATATATATATATATATACATTAAACATTATATATATATATATATATATATATATATATATATATATATATATATATAGATAGCGTGTTTATCCTTTTTTGCGTAAATATTTGTTGTTGTACTTATGCAGGTGGTTCTACACATAATAACTGTATAAATACATTGGCTTCCACAAAATAACGATATTATTTGTTATTATGTTATACCAATCATGCCGTCGGTAATAGCCTACATTTTGGACGGAAATTGGCATTGTTTTATAGTTAATGGATCTAAAACTAATATATAGTAAATTATATATAGCGAATTGAAAATATATCAATAAATAAACAGCCATATTTACAAGCCAATATATATATATATATATATATATATATATATATATATATATATATATAATTTATTCTCTTTTACTAGCTAGGGAAATGAAACATGGTATTAAGTTTGGTTTTATTCCATAGATACATAAATATATATATATATATATATATATATATATATATATATATATACATACAGTATATATATATATACAGTATATATATATATATATATATATATATATGTTAAATGTGAAAGCTAATATTTATGGATAAATTAATACATTTTGTTATTCCCAATAATATAATCATTATGTAAAATCACAAAATGATTTTATAACACAATAATATTTAATAATTACAGTAATACTTTTATTATCAATCTCATGACTAGTATTACAAGCAATATGCATATAATATTTGCTATCATAAAAATTACAATAACATAATGAATTACAATACACTCTGTCGTACAGTTTACCACTTCAACACGATGACGTAAATTCCATCATATTCTGGTTACCATTAGACTGTTTTTTTTAGCTTATAATCTACCTATAGCACTCAAAGGGTTAAATATCTCCATACACCCTCTGAATAACATAGGCTCTTCTTAAACTACATAGTATCGTCTAGCTTTAGTCAGAATTAAAGGTAAACAGACGTCATCGTGCTGAAGGGTTTAATTATAGCATTTTGTAGATCTTCCATGTGCTTCATTAGGCAAACATAATATCATACACTGATGTGAGGGATATATTTAATACCAAGTTCAATTAAATGTATTTGTCAATAAGTACAATAGGCCATCCGGTAATAAATATTTGCATGATGGGAGATCTGAGAGGTCTAAGCATTATATTTATGTATTGTATAGTCGCGATCAGAAACTTTAATAAATATTGATCCCTTGAACTAATTAAAAGAACCTCTTAACCCTTTGAAGCTCTGACGAATTTTAGCAGTTTATTTTGGCTATCATTAGTTGATTTTATGCAGCTGTGGGTATTAAAAGGGTAAATACTATCAACCCTTTGACTTCCATATACCGTTATTAATCTGAATAAAATCGTCTAATAGTAGCCAAAAACAGAACAGAAACGCGTATTGGAGCTTCAAAGGGTTAAATGCAAAGGTCAGGCATAATTATAATAGGTTTGTTCACTTCAGCCCGATAGATCTTCGAAAGTAAATATATAGCTTTAATTTCCGTGACGATGGACACTCATAATGCATTTTTTATTTAATAAATGTCCATTATGTTTATATATTTTCGTGATATGAATTATGAATGCTTACATCAAATTAGCTATATATTACCAAACAGATATTTTTTTTGATTAATATATAGGTATTTTGATCTGAACATCAATATAAATTAATATATTTGCAGAAAGAAAATTGGAAGAGCTCACGAACATTTGTCAGTAGCTGTACAGTGTACATACAGTATATATATATATACACAATCGACCAAAATTCCAGGCTTTCTTCTATTTCGATGATTTAGTATATTATTTAATATCAAAATGAGAAATGCAAAAGACCGAAATGAACAAACTGTACTCTGTTTCTTTATAGCTGACGGTAATTGAATCCCTAACTAGCTAATTTATCGATACTTAATAGAAAAATGTGAAACTGCTGTCTGTGCATCATATTAAGATCAAGTTCATAAAGTTAACACCATATTTCACTACAAAATCTTCATAATAACTGAGATATCTTGATGGGAACTTTGCTGCAATTTACCGTCAGTTGAGAAGAAACGGACTATACTGGGTAGGTTAAGTCTGTATATTTCGTTTGCTATTACTCTACTTTATTACTCTATAATAGTATAAATAAGAGAAACCCTGGCCCATCTGGAAGTTTGGTCGACTATACATACACACTTATACACAAAAACCTCAAAAAACAATAACAATCGTATCTGCCAACACTACCTCAACCAAAAATGCGTAATCAATCATGTAATCACACAATTTAAAGAAAGCCCCATAATATCACCACCGCTACCTAAAAGCAAATCGCACCTACACAGCATTAAGGGAAGATATTTAGTTATTTTTTTATTATTTTATTCTTGTACTTATTACTTATTTTTAGTTACCTCCCTAGACCTCAATCAAGCTTAAGGGGAGATTTCCACTTGAGGGACTTTTTCCTTGACCCCTTTCTCCCTCATGTCTAGCCCCATTGCTTTTGAGATTTTAAGACGTTTGCCCCATTAGTTTGGCGAGTTTAAGAACTTTCACCCAATTTATGTCACTTTTAAGACCTTTCGTCCCATTTAGGTGTCGATTTTTTCCTGGCGAGCGATAGCGAGCCTGCAATTTAAGAGGCATCGGCCTTCGGCCGGGAAATTTTTCTACCGAAAAATGTAAAATTTTATCTTGAAAGGGGGTCAAGGGGGTATAATTTCAAGCTTGATGGAAGTCTAGGAAACACACTAAAAACCTCCCCTTAAAAGAAATACCCCCAATACCCCTTCGATATAAATGTGTGCATTTTTCGGCAGAAAATGCAAGGCCGGTTCTTCCTAAATTGCAGGCTCGATCAAGACCTTGTGATCGCTATCACTCGGCAGGAAAAAATCGACACATAAATGGCACGACAGGTCTTATAACTGCCAAACTAATGGGGCGAATGTCGTAAAAACTGACAACTAAAAAAAATATCTATGAAATACACCACAAATAACCCCCCCCCCTCCCTGCGGCACCACAACACCAACACCATCACCACCACCGGAGCCACAATGACCCGTATGAGCACCTGCATATTATAGCACTAACCCAGCACCAGTCTTGGAATCACACCATTACAAAAAATAAAAGAGAGAGAGAAAAAAAAAAGGAATGCAGTGTGGGTGATATGAATAGGCAGGGAAGGGGGGGGGGGGGGGGGGGTTGGAGGGAGGGAGGTAAACGACCCCCCCCCCCCAGACCCTTACATAAACAGAGACTGAACCATCGCCGGCATTTTGAACCTCTTCCTCCTCACCACGGCGGCGGCGCCCATTTAAGGGGCAGGTATTTGCTTTTTCTGGACCCCCTTCTCCCTCATGTTTAGCATATTAGTTTTGAGATTTTAAGACGTTCGTTCCGTTAGCTTGGCGATCTTGCGACCTTTCGCCTCATTTCTTTGTCAATATTAAGACCTTTCGTGCCATTTAGGTGTTGATTTTTTCCCCTGGCGAGCGATAGCTAGCCGGCCGGGAAATTTTTCTACCGAAAAATTTACAAATTTATCTTGAAAGGGTGTCTGGGGAGTGTTTTTAACAGTTGATGGAGGTCTAGCGAGGAAACTAAAAAACTACATTATTTTATATAAATATATAGACCGAAAAACATTCACCACCCCGTTAACATAATGTTGGCTGACTATAAACGATGTACTTCAGCTTACACATGATTCTTAGGTTCTTAGGTACCAAATTGACCGTTTGACGCATTACACGTTTCACATTTATCAGCATAATAGTAACCCAATGAAATAGTTAAGATATGTTACCTTCGACCCCTTGAGGATGATGACGCATTGTAACAGTTATTCTGGCTATTATCAGGCGATTTTATTTAGAGTAGGAAGGGTATGTGAATGTCAGAGGGTTAATTGAGATAGTTTTTACCGTCTTAATTCCCACTGAACCTTCTTGAGCTGTATAAAGTCGTACAGGGTGTGGGGGTAATTACAAGGGGTAGGGGAAATTACAAGGTGTGTGTGTGTGTGTGGGGGGGGGGGGGGGGGGTCAAGTAAAGGTTGTGGGGACCAAAACAAAAAGAACTATGAAGGCGGTAAACAAACAGCTGATGACCTTGGGTTGAGAGGTGTCTGGTCCCTGTTTGCCAGAGGGTGTGTGTATGTTTGTGTGTGTGTGTGTGTGTGTGTGTGTGTGTGTGTGTGTGTATGTTGTAGTGTGGGTGTGTGTACAACGGAAGTCGAGCAACAACAGGTCTATCTTGTAATAATAATATTAATCATCATAGTCGGTTTATTTCGTGTGTGTGCGTGTGTGTAGTGTGTGTAGTGTGTGTGTGTGTGTGTGTGTGTGTGTGTGTGTGTGTGTGTGTGTGTGTGTGTGTGTGTGTGTGTGTGTGAGAGAGGGGGAGCGGAGGGGGAGGGGGCAGGAGGAGTGAAGAAAAATGTGTCTGTAATTGCACCATCGGGCGGGGGTGATGAGCTCACCTGATGGGTGGCGGGACAACCTTTGTATCACGGTCAGATGGGGAGGTTAACCCATTCAGTACCGGGGCCTTCCTTTTAATTTTATCCCGGCTACGATTAGACGATTTTAGTCAGCTTAAAAAGGTGTTCTAGCAATTAGCAGGCTTCGAACTATCTCCCTTAACCCTTTTACTACCACAAATTCTTCTTGAAGTGCACAACATCGTCTAAATATAGCTGGAATAAACTTAAATAACGTCGCCGGGACAGAAGGGGTTAACCATACTTACCATGTAGCCTTACCTATGCTAGCCTAATGTGGCCTAAGCTTACCTTACCTAACCTAACCTTACCTTAGAGCTTAGAGTTACCTTACCTGTCTTATTCCATATTTACAGAAGGCGAACGTAGCAAGGCAACACTAATTAGATGTCTTCAGATCGGTTATGTGTGTTTGTGTGTGTGTGTACATGTTTGTATGTGTGTGTGTGTTTGTGTGTGTGTGTGTGTGTGTGTGTGTGTGTGTGAGGAGTCAATCAGGATAGAAGAGGTGGTCCCATATACACGAAGGGCGCCATGTCTGCAGGAAAGAAAGGTGTTTAACGTCAGAATTTATAACCCAGACGGTCCATGGAGGGAGGGAGCATCATCATTATGCTGACGAGTTAGGGGTTGCAGCTTCCCCTTATGATGCAAAAATGGCTGAAAATGAGTGAAAAGAATAATATATGTGTAAATGTGAGTTACGAGAAAAAGGGATGAGAAAAAATACTTTGAAATGTGAGTGAAAGAAATGAAAATGTGTGAAAGTGAGTGAATAGAAAAAAATATATCTGTAAATGTGAGTTACGAGAAAAAAGGGTGAACATGAGTGAGAGTGACTGAGAAGAAAATACTTTGAAATGTGAGTGAAATAAATTGAAAATGTGTGAAAGTGAATGCTGAGAAAACCTGCACGTGGATAATATACAGTAGACGTAAAACATACACAACACAATTAATATGTTTAGTATATTCATGTGTCTATAATATATATATATATATATATATATATATATATATATATTAATGATATGTAAATAGAGATGTAACATATTGACATAAACAAATAACGATTGATGCAGAAGATGAAGAAATGGTGGGATCATTTAGATATGCAGTATATGAACGTGAACATTAAATATATACTAAAGATGCAAATAGGATTCTAAGAATCACAATGAGCAGAATAAAATCATACAAGACGACTGATACTGGAGGATAGTTAGAAAAATATATTAAAAACAAATTATTGGATAGGTACTAAAACGCTGAAATTGAAGACAGACGCATACGTAAAAAGGAAAGTACTGTAGATGGAACGAAACATAAGATAACAACAATAATAATTATTATTATAATAATATAATAATAATATCAATAATAATAATAATAATACAAATATGTATAAACAATTACTCATTCACAGAAAATCGTGGATCTCATTTTTGTTTTCATAATGTAATTATTTGTATGAAAGCTGAAATATGAATTGAAATTTGCATACAGTGTTGATTATACCCAGTCCTGGTGGTGTAATGGTTAAGGTGTCAAAAATCTGTGTGTGATACCCCGGGTTCGAATCCCGGTGGATCATATATATATATACTTTAATTCATTTCATTGGGGGTGTTTGGTGTTGTGGTGAAATTAATAAAATATAGATAATTTACTACAAAGCTAATTTCGAACATACATTGCATATAAATCACAGGGTTATAAAAACAGTATTCATAAGCTAAAAAATATCGTCTAATGGTAACCAGAATAAGACAAAAAGTACGTCATCGTGCTGAAGAGGTTAAGACATACATTATATATTACTCTATCTATCTATAATTTTACTCTGGCAACGTTGTTGCTCTAATTTGGCCAGGTAATGAAGGCAGAAGTGTGCTATTGTAATATACCCCAATTATTTAATATGGAAAGTCACTAGTTGAAATGAAATTTTAAATCTAAATAATAATAAATAATATGTGTGTAATGAGAAAACAATGGAAGCTATGTAATACTAGAGAATATGAAACTATATAGCATTTGTGAATATTTGCTATTGACACAAGCAATTATATATATATAAGAAGTTGGAAAAATATAGGTGACAATTTAACTGAAGATAGGCAGGAATAAGACAAACATTGATCACGATTATAGTAACTAAATCCTGTTCTCCTTACGCCAGAGGAGTTAATTCATCCTTGAAAATTATCTCGGAAAGCAAATTATTGTTTAAATTGTCTACATTTTAAATATATTATTAATTTTGAAGAGCTTTTAACATAGATATAAGGTAATTTAAAGGTCTTTAAATATTATTACTAAGAGTGCATGTTCCTTAAGGGGATGTATTTAGTTTGTTCCCTAGACCTCTATCAAGCTTAAAATTACACCCCCTTGAGTCCCTTTCAAGATAAATTTGTACATTTTTCGGTAGAAAAATGTCACGGCCCAAGGCCGGTTCCTCTTAAATTACAGGCTCGCTATCGCTCGCCAGGATAAAATTGACACCTGAATGGCACAAAAGGTCTTAATATGGGGTGAAAGTTCTGAAAATCGCTAAACTAATGGGGCAAACGTTTTATAATATCAAAAGCAATGGGGCTAAACATGAGGGAGAAAGGGGTCAAGAAAAAAATCCCTCAAGTGGAGATCTCCCCTTAAAGCATCACTATATTACCTCTTTATTACAAGAACATAAGTATAATAAGTAACACCCCGTTCCTAACATTAATCATCAATTACAAACCCCAATCTACTTGAATAAACTAATGAATGCATATGGTCCTCCCGGGATTCCAACTCTGGATACCACACCCAGAACATAAGCACCTAAGCCATTACACCACCAACGCAGTTAAACCAGATCAATAAATGATGGCAAGACAACGTAACTAATTTGTCATGCAACGTCTGCAATTAAAGCTCTAAAGGCAATAGGATTTCAATTTATGATTAGCGTAATGAAATGATTATTTGGTCTAAAATATGTCGCAACAAATTGTAGATATATTGAACTTTAAGCAAATGCAAATTTGCTGCGCTAATATTTTGTTATTTGAGTATTTTTCTGTTTATATATTTCTCCAATATATTTGTATAGGAGAATGTAACAAAATACTGCATGTATTCATAAAATGTATTACGCACAGTATATAATGAGCACTTAATTATGTAGATCTAAATATTCTACATTGTACCATTAGACCGCTCCAAGCATATTAATATCATTTTCTACTATTGACTAAACCCTATTTGGTCTGAAAGAGGTAATTTTAGAGCTCTTCTGCTACGATCCATTAGTGTGAGGATTTTAACACGTTTCACCTCATTAGTTTGGCAATATTTAGAGGCTTCACCCCATTCAGGTGTCGATTATTTGTTTCTGGTCATGCGATAGCGAGCCTGTAACTTAGAAGAAATGGGCCTTCGGCCGAGATATTTTTCTATCGAAAACTGTACCAATTTATCATGAAGGGAGACTGGTGGGCATTTTTAATTTTGAAGGAAGTCTGGGAAAGCGTTTTTTGTTAATCCAGGGGACGAACTAAAATACATTGCTCGAAAATTGTAAAAACAAACAACATTCCCAATAATAATGTATCAAAATATAATAACACCCACGACAGGTTAGCCCAAATAGTGTTAACGAGAGGGGAATCCCCGAGCCCCGGTATTCATTGATTTCAATGTTTAGTCTCGGTAATTCCGCGCATAATTAACATAATCAGCGACATTTTAAACTACTTAGGCCAAACCACCTCGTGCCTGTGCTACCCGTGTATAATGATTACACCTAGTCAGGATATTTTAACTGAGTGAATATATATTAGCAACACTTTAATCGCCATGTTTATTATTATATTTAGGATTTTGTTAGGTTCCCGAGATTTTAATACAAATGTATTTGAAGCCTTATAAATGGCATGCATATTATGTTTAATACATTAAATCTAGTATTGATGCGTATTGTGTTTTTGATTAAAAGGTAACATTAGATTTACATAATAAAATACATAAAAGACGACCACATTTCTTTCCCATACACAAATATTCCGTCCCAATACCATAGTCGAAAATATTAATATATAAACAAATACATGCAAACACCAGCCACATTTTAAAGAGCGCTGGCGATCTTTTAGCGCAAGCAAGCGGGAAGTCGGTCGGAGGAAGCGGTGGGCTGGCAGTCGATAATCCGCGCACGTCGACATCGGAAACGGAACGAAAAAAGATGCGGAAAATGCTTGTCGACGGGGGAGCGCTGGCGATTCTTTCCGCGCCTCGCTCAAGCATCGGTAAATTGTGCTGGTTTTAAAGAGAGAGAGAAAGAGAGTCGGAGAGAGAGCGAGGTGTGTGTGTGTGTGTGTCTGTTTGAGCGGGAAGTTGTAAGGGGCCTGGGAGCGACGATACGCGGGAGTGTGTTTGTGTGTGTGTGTGTGTGTGTGACTGTTGTAACCCTATTTGGTCCGCTGTTTCCCTCCATTAGATTGGAGATTTTTAGATATTTCACCTCATTTGTATGGCGATAATGAGACGCTACACCCTATTCGGGTGTCGATTCTTTCTGGGCGAGCGTTGGCAAACCTGTAACTTACAAGAAATCGGACTTCATCCGGGAAATTTGTCTGTCGAAAAATGAACACAATTAGCTTGTACGGGGTATAGGCGGGCATTAGCATTTTAGTTTGAATGAAGTTTTTGTTAGCCTAACAAACTAAAATACATTGTTCGAAAAGGTCAAAAACAAGCAAAATACTCAATGACTATTTAACAAAATATAATAATCCCCAAATGCGTATGAATTGTACCAAATTGTGCTACTAGCTGTGTATGTGAAGGTTTATGTATTAACTTAATGAATGAGTAGATTAATGTAGCTGTGAGTCCATGTTTTAAGGTGTGTGTGTGTGTGTGTGTGTGTGTGTGTGTGTGTGTGTGTGTGTGTGTGTGTGTGTGTGTGTGTGTGTGTGTGTGTGTGTGTGTGTGTGTGTGTGTGTGTAGAAGCAATATACTAGCCATTATCATATAAAACATTCAAGGTCACAATATTAATTCTTACTTTTTGATTAAATATATATACTGTATATATATATATATATATATATATATATATATATATATATATATATAAGGATATTATATAATTTATGTCATTAACAGACACACATACACATAATTAACACCTAAAGAACTTTTCCCCCTAGGACACTATATAACAGAACCCCCCCCCCCCCCCGTAATACCTTAGCATCATTAATAACAAAACTCTCTGCCCTCACTAGAGATCCTATATTAACAGAGATCGGCCAACCTCCGCCATCTTGGCGCCACTGCTGATGTATAGCGAGCCAGCTATGTATGGAGAAATCCGGGAAGCCGGAGAAACTTCTATAGAAAAAAGTACAAACTTAGCCTGCTGTCAAAATATTTTCCAAAAATATGCTGGCTCGCTTACCGCTTGCCAGGAAAAAATCTACACCTGGATGGGGATAAACGTCTTAAAACAGTAGGCTGAATGGGGTTGAATGGATACAACCCAGAGAGAGAGGGAGTGTGAGAAAAAAACACAAAGTGGGCTCCCTTAATAAATATAATAACACCTTATTGTTGGACAATTGAGATACCAAAATGGCGCGCCACGAATAAGATGGCCACTCTCTCTTACTACAGGATCTCTATCTCTCACCAACACCACCACCACCAACAACAACACCACCACCACCACCACCACCACCACCATTACCACCACCACCACCACCATTACTACCAACAACTACAACACCACCACCATCACCAGTACCACCACTAACACCATCAACACCACCATCACCACTACAAGCCTTCCATCATCCATATCCCTCTTAGGCTTCACCATTTTTATCTTCATCAGGCCACTCTCACCTCAACAACCTCACACAAACACACATACATTCTCTATTTATCCACTGCAGTATGATGGAGCCTTTTAATGTATTCTGGCTATGAAGAGAAGATTTTATTAATTTATGAAGACATATTTATCTTAATCAGTCTACTCTCACCTCAACACATTCACACAAGCACACGTTATATTTTGTATTTATCTGCTGTAGTACGATTTTGCATATATATATCATTTATTCTGGTTATGGAGATATTTTTTTTTATTAATTTAGGAATGCATTTGTATCGCCTTCAGACCACTCTAACCTCAACAACTAACAACCACACTTTATATTCTGTATTTATCCTATGTAGGAGGATTTTACCTTTTATAATTTATTCTGGTTTCGAAGAGAACATTTTATTAATTTAGGAGTCAAAATTATCCGAGATAGTTCTGTTCGTATTAGTCTTCTAGATGTGTTTTTTTTTTGGCTAGGACGATATTTTATATATTTTCGGAAGGCGATGTATGAATGAAAATGGTTCGGGATGTTTTTATGCTGCATAAAATCGTCTAATGTTAACCAGATTATAATGCAAAGAAGCTATCGTACTAATGGAGTTAAAGCATAAATAATCCATATGTTTTGTACTTCGTAAACATATCGTCTGTATCATTTTGAGTACTTTAATTGTATTCCTATAATTGATTTTTTTGTATATACCTGTATATATCCTGTCTGACTATCTCTCTCTCTCTCTCTCTCTCTCTCTCTCTCTCTCTCTATATATATATATATATATATATATATATATATACGGTATATATTTTTTTTTTCTTTTATTCTATTTCCAACTTATTTTGGTAATATGGGGTCCATATTTTAATTATTCCTTCTAACACTAGACAATTGCATTCAGTTTACGAAGGATCTCTAGTAAGCAAATGGGGAACACAATTTGCAATTAACCCTCCGATTCTCCCAGACCCTTTTTCATGTTAACAAATATTTTCTTCCAATGCTAAATATTATTGCACATTAGTTTTTCTCCAGTTAGACGCACACTTCTCTCAGTGTACATATTCACCACTTGGATTCCACCAGCATTTTCTCATAGTTCATACACTTAACAAGGTCTCTAAATGTACAAACATCGGAAATACTATAATATAATAAAATAATCCATCTTAATATAATAGTCCATCTTAATATAATAATTAACATAATATTTCACTACAAGATCTTCAATATATCTGAAATTCTGTATGTGAACTTTGTATTCTACCGTCAGCTGGAAAGAAACAGAGTAGGCTATACTATACCTCACTCTAGCTTTATCGTACATACGCCGCAGAATGTGTGATATATTTATTACACAGGGCTGCAACAAAACTGATACGCATTATAACAGTACTAAGTTGAATGTATTATATAAAGATTCACTAACTTGACAATCGTTACAGAACATAACTTTGTGCAGTTTCTAAATAAGCATTCGAATCATCATGCAAAACAATCATCATTGCACAGTTATTATAACTACCAATTTAGCTTCAGTGATATGAATTCTATATTGCTCAGACATTTATTGCAGCGCACTCTTTTCATTGCACCCCCCCTCTGCCCCCCAAATCTGCAAGCTCTCCCCCCCACCCTCCGTCACCCCTTCTATCACGTGCTCCGACAAGGCTAAAGAATTTCAATAGAGTTTCAATAAAGAGCCGACCACCACCACGGGCTAATATGCTGGCCCGGATATACAACACTATAGTACCCTCGCGGCCAAAACCAAAAATACAAAAATTGAGCCAACAAAAAAGTGTTGATGTATAGACTTCGAAGTATGTAGCATATCTCCCTCGAAAACCAATACGTACATTAATTAATTCACAGTATACTATGCATTGTGTGTGTGTGTGTGTGTGTGTGTGTGTGTGTGTGTGTGTGTGTGTGTGTGTGTGTACACTGAATAGTACAGTGTGCAAGACATAATGTATTTATTGGTATATATATAAATATAATTATATATATATATATATATATATATATATATATATATAGTTACGTTACGTTGTTTGATAAGGCAAATCTTTATGTATTAGTTTCATTATACGCTATACTGTATAATTATGTTGGCTATTTACAACATATCTTCTGTTACTAATAATACTTTTACATTGTTTATGCAATTACTTGATGGCATGTTCATTTTCGAGAACATGAGTCATAATGTTTGTCTAGTCTCTACTTACCACGGAATACTTTCGAGATAATTATCATTCAATCATTCAGGTTAAATTATTATGTTAATTCGTTAAACAATTTATTACGCAAAGTTTCCTAATAATAAATATGCCGATATAATATCATATGTGCTTGGTACTCCATTTTGATATAATATTATGGCATATCACTCGGTTGCCCAAAATTACACAATTTGGTCGGACATATTGAGGGCTAATATGATACTTTGTTTAATTATTATGGAGGATTTTGCTGTTTTTTTTTTTTTTTTTTTTCCCCATTTCGAGTAATGTATTTCAGTGTGTACCCTCGGGTGACAAAAACGCCTTCCCAAACTTCCTTCAAACTCATATTATGCCATCTTCAAGCTAAATGTGTACTTTTTCTGATAGGCAAATATGCCGGCCGAAAGGCGATTACGGTTTTTTGGAGACGATGAATAGCAGAAAGAATATCAAAGACAAAATGACAAATTTGCCTAAAGGCATCCTCCATTCATATAATGTTTGTAACAATATATTTTAAACTGTTGTCAGTTAATAATTTCAGATCATTTATTAAGTGCCATTTCTCTCCCCCTTCTAGGAGATTCAATAGTACCAGGAAGTAATTAACTCTTTGCGTTCCGGTGCCGTCCTTTTAACTATATCCTGACTACTGTTTGATGATTTTATTCAGTTTATGAATGACCTCCAACAATTAAGTCTTTGAACTGTCTCACTTAACCCTTTGTACTACCACAGATCCTTCTTAAACTACACAAAATCGTCTAAATATAACTAGAATAAATTGAAAAAGACGTCGCCGGTACAGAAGGGGTTAATCAAGCAGACCATACATTTGTGGAAAGCAACTCCAAGGAAGTGAATTACAGAGAGAAGAAGAATTTTGATAAGATTTATCATAAATAGTTCCAAGAAATCTAAATTGTCCAATTTTCCTGATCGCTATAATTGAAACAAATACAATATGAATGATATATCGTGTTACTATATTTACTTTGATTTATAAATACTCATGTTGCATACAAGTTTATATATATATATATATATATATTATATATATTAATGTTGTCCATTATTAAGTTGTCAGGAATATTTTTAGTTTTGTATTATTGTAATAATGATAATAATATTATAAATTTGAAACTTATTTATATTAGGCCTATCCATATAATTTATTATTAACATTTAAATTAGTATTATTAATGTTATCATCATTATTATAAATAATACAAATATTATTATTACAATAATTAGTTTCATTACAACAATTGCTTCAATATATTTTATGTATTATTATTATAACACTAATTTATTTTATGCCATATATATATACGCACACCGCTCGGCACCAACAATTATATAACAAAATAATACAACGAGATCTTACGGTTAATTATTTTAGTCTTTATGGTGATTTTCCCTTTAATTACATTAATAACACCATTGGTAGATATTGTGTATGCTTGAATATATTTTCCTATTAATTTAATATATGCAGGATTGCTTCATTAATTTATTACGCCGTTATATAATGCACGTTATCGCTTTCTGGCAAATTTGTTTGTGTACTTTTGGTAAATTAATGTGAGGCAGACCGTTTTTCTGGACCCCCTTCTCCCTAATGTTTAGCCCCACTAGTTTTGAAATTATAAGACGTTCGGCTCATTAGTTTGGCGATTTTAATACCTTTCGCCCCATTTCGTTGTCAATTTTAAGACCTTTCGTGCCATTTAGGTGTCGATATTTCCTGTCTAGCGATAGCGAGCCTGCAATTTTAAGAGAACCGACATTTTACCGAAAAAATGTACACATTTATCTTGAAGGGGGGTCTAGGGGGTGTTTTTTTAAGCTTGATGGAGGTCTAGGGAGGAAACTAAAAAAGCATATATATGAATACATTCATTAATAAACCAAACAAACGGTCAGTCTCCCCTTGAGATAATGCAGTGGACTATGACATTTTCAACACTTAGAATGTTTAGAAATCAAGATAACATGCATAATTTGCGTTTGGTTTTTGTTCATTCAATATAATAATGATGGTCTTAGCTGATATGCTATACATGATGCATCGGTTTAGGAACGTTTAGCTTTAGATTGCAATTTTCCTAAAATTTTGCATGGTTGAACTATTAGTAATAAATATTTTCAAAATGTTCGTGTTTTGCCTATTTCCAATAAGTTTATTCCCTAACATAGTTTATATATACAGTATATATACAGCATCTCTCTCTCTCTCTCTCTCTCTCTCTCTCTCTGTATATATATATATATATATATATTACTCTTCTCTATACCAAAACAATGTAATTGTTTGATGGTGTCTCCTTCATAAGCCAAATACAGTGATTCATTTAATAACACTCACGCTCCCCTCTCATATGCTATCCACTTTATAAAATCTCGTTTATGCTTACACGCTCACATTGTAGGCAAGTCAACAGGAGGGGACCTAGTTACAAGAACACCCCAAAAACAACTCTCTCTCTCTCTCTTCTTTTTGAACAAGTAGTGCATTATTGTACGACTGTGGTCTCTGTCAGAGCTCATTGGTGGTTATAATGATCTATTAATTTACATATTAAGGATACGTTTCAGTAATATATATATGCAACTCTCACTCTCACACACATGTACACACACACAAACATTATCTCTCTCTCTCTCCCAAATATAGCCCACATTTCCCAGTTCATTCATAGCAATTACCACGTTCCATTTTTACCTCTCACACACACACACACACACACACACACACACACACACACACACACACACACACACACACACACACACACACACACACACACACACACACACACACACACACACACACACACACACACACTCACACACACAGTCAGCCCAACAAATTAACATTTACCGAAGTGATATATGCCAGTTCACATTATTACTCCAGCGGAAAGGCCAAAAATGAACATGTGATGGCGCGATACTACAAACTCAGCCATTCACATATTTATACGCGTCATTCAGCAGCGGGTTTTGTTTTTAGTTTATGGCCGTCTCTCTTGCTCTCATACTCTCTCTCTCTCTCTCTCTCTCTCTCTCTCTCTCTCTCTCTCTCTCTCTCTCTCTCTCTCTCTCTCCCCTGTGTTTGTGCTTTATTTTTGTATGTTTATAATTTAATTGGTTAAAAAGAGGCCTTGCTATAAAATACCCCCGGCCCCCTTTTCTCTCTCTCTCTCTCTCTCTCTCTCTCTCGCGCGCCGAATGATAACAGACGCCTCGCAAAATATTTCTGTGGAATGAGTGTGGCCTGACAAATGAGTATTGATTATGATGACCATGTGGCGGCGATGTTTGTCAATGAAAATACTATGCTTTTACTACTACTACTACTACTACTGCTACTACTACTACTACTACTACTACTGATGCTACTAGTAACGTTAAAATTATTTATATTACTATGACTTGTTTTGCTGATTACATGATTTTTTGTGGCTGTAACTATTACGATTACAACTCTTTACATTTATGACTAGTTATTTTAGTTTTTCTGTGGCACTACTACTACTAGTACTACTACTACTAGTACTACTACTACTACTTAAAAACATAGGTCCCACTCCTTTCCCATTCTTCAGTAAGCCAGTTTAGATATAGCCTACATAGGAGTGATCATCACTTACATTACTACTACTACTACTACTACAATAACTCTAAAATACAATGCCTACATCAATCTTAGTTAATTGTATATGGAAGTGTATTTACCGGTACTTATATGTCATAATTTCCCTCATACAGCTATAAACATCGCTATTGCCTCACCGTCATTCCCAGTTTTGAAAATATATAAACATCGCAAAGGCGGAACACAGAAAAGTCTCTCTGCGGTAAAAGAAAACGGTGATCATGTCGCCAAAGAAAATATGAGTAAATATAAAATAGAAAACGGTGATCATGACGTGAAATTAAATAAGTGCAAAAGAAAAAAGAAAAAGCAAGGAAATACCAGCTGGAGTGTTTGTCGCACCAGTCGCATGATATTATTTTTTTCGCTTGCATTTTATTCCGTCACTTTGCCTGGACGTGTAGTAGAACAGGTGATGACTGCGGGACGACTGTGGGAAAAAGTGAGATAATGAGAGAGAGAGAGAGAGAGAGAGAGAGAGAGAGAGAGAGAGAGAGAGAGAGAGAGAGAGAGAGAGAGAGAGCGCTAGATAGAGATAGAAACAATATTTGTGCGATGGTCTGTTATTATGTACCTCATTAGTGGTGTTCTTTGATTTGTTGAAAATAGCTGAATATTGTGTGAATATTTGGGTTTTGATAAAGCATTGTATGATATATTATATGCAATAATAAATTTTGATATTTTGCGCAAGTAAAAGTTGTTTTGTAAATAATCCATTTGGTATAAAAACAGTAAGAGTTGACCAGCCAATTCATAAATACGTGATATCGAGAAGCAGAGAAAGTAGAGTTGAGGCAAGACTAACATATATTTGTTGTCGGGATGAACCCTTCTCATGTGTACGGTAGCGCTAAGTCATGTCTCCACTGTCATTACGTTTGGCTCGCTCTGTACTGTATTAATGTCTGTCAGTTGTTGAATAGGGTGAGTCAGTGTAGAAACAAGCGTATATCTCACTCGAGACGAAATAATCAAGTTATAGATATTCCTGAAACCAATTAGTGATCAAAATATACTTGGTGCCGAGACATTACTTATTAGACCGACTGTACATATTGCAACACATTATAATAATCCATCTTTACTCATTTGTATTAGTATATTTTATTTTCGATGACGCACATTAATGGGGCCCACCTCATAGGACATTGCTTTTTCTATCGAAATAATATACAAATGTATGTTGAAGGGGGTCTTGGGAGCGTTTTATTTAAGCTTGATGAAGGTCTTGCGAGGAAAATTAATGGAATAAATTAATATGTAAACAAATAGATCCGCCAAAATAACTACTGTCTCCTTAAGGAGTTTATGAAGGTCCTATGTTTGTCAGAGTCTTAGCATACTCGATTATTAAGTAAAACCGCCTGTTACCAATGTACAGGTGCTGACAAATGTTCGTGAGTTCTTTCGATATTATTTATACAATTATATCCATGTAAAGTGATGTTCAGATCAAATCAGTTATATATAAATGAATATATATATAATGTACTTATCAATATATTTTGTGTTATGTTTTTTACACCAACCAACTTCACATCTAAATTTAATTAATGAAATCAACAAATACATGTGGCACTCCGAGGACTCGAACCTAGGATACTCACACCCAAATTCAGTGCATTTATCCATTGCGCTACGAAGACAGTTAAAGAATGGTGGACAAGCCTACGATTTATTATGCAGTTTCGAATCCTGCATATCAATCTAAGCATGTATAAATACATATATATAATGTACTTATCAATATATAGCTGATTTGATTTGAATAACAATTAACATGGATATAATTGCATAAATAAAATCCCAAGAGCTCACGAACATTTGTCAGTAGCTGTACACATTAGGGGATAACCGCACTTGTGAACTATTACATGCATAACTATGCTCTACGAATCTACATTACAATACGGCACACGAAGGGATGCATTTGGTAAGTATATTATGGAGGTATCCGAGCTAATATAGAATTTAAAGAAGGCAAACCACGTCCTCTTCCCGGAGTTTTAGTTAACCTGAGAAGGTAGTGCCCCGTACCAGGTTTAGCCCAATTTCGTCCGAGGGAGGGCTCTTTTTGGACCTCCCCTGTTTCGCTTCATTCATTTGGAGATTTGAAGACCTCCACAACATTAGTATATCGATAATAAGACACCTCACCCCATTCTGGTGTCGATTATTTCTTGCTAAGCGATAGCGAGCCTGTATCTTAGAAGAAATCGGCCTTTCGGCCGGGACCATTGTCTATCGAAATAATGTACAACTTTACCTTGAAGGTGGTTTGAGTGGGCATTTCTTAGTTTGAAGGAGGTATAGGCAGGCGGTTTTGATAGCCTAGGGGACAAGCTAAAATACATTGCTCGACATTATAAAAACAATCACAATCCTCAATAATAATATAACACCATCTCCTAACAACTCACAAGAGGGCGGATCAGATACTGTTAACCATCTCACTACTTGAACTGATTCTTAAGACAATCATCATTATCTTTCGTTAATTTCAGATAAATGTAAAACAATGCAACATATCGGAGAAGTCAAGGTAAATATATAATCACATAAATAGTGGAAATACTTTAATTTTTAAGTTAAGCATAACACGCATAAAGTCGTCTAATAATGATAATATTTGTTATATTTCTAATTAGAGCCAGTGGGATATTTCTAAGGCATTTTACAGTCGCTCAGATTGCTATATAAATATATATAATATATTAATTCGAGAAACAGGTAAAAAGAATAAAATATAGCTAATTGAAATATTGTAAATAGATATGAGAACCATTTGCATGCATTCTGAAATGTATCGGTAATTCCATCAGCCGGCATAACTGTACAGTATTATGGATTAACACAATAGTGGTTGAAAAGGTAAAATGATCGGTATTCGTCTGTGAGACAAATAAGGCTGCATGCACACGTGCATGTCCTCCACACACATGCATTGGGACATGGTCGTGCACGTGTGGGTCCGACATGAATACGTCTGCTTACGCAATCCCATGGGGCACCTGCACTGCTTCCACCTTCAATAATAAACACTTGTCATCCAGAGTTTGCTTGCTGGTAAAGCAGACTTGTGCTTGGACAGTGCAAATTGTACGGTTGTGAATAGCGGTGTATAAAAAGTGTGTGCGTGTGAGTATCGGGTTGACCACGTGAGAATGATCGGTGGTATGAATGCAGGAGGTGGTGGGGGGACGCAGGCAGCACCCGAGCCTGGGGAAGCAGTCCAATAAATCTCTTGTATAAAGGCACAGGCAAAAAAGGGGTAAACGCACAACCGGAGGGGGGCTGCCGACACCGCCCCTTTCAGTAGCCGGGGGTAGTTGCCGGCAAAAGCGGGGTAGGGGGGCTTCCATGTCAGTTCAACACCCGGCTAGTACAACCTCCTCTCATACGCTAACCCATACTAATATATCCAACCTTGCTTCAAGTACTCTGACGTAACTTACAGTAATATAACTTGGAGTATTGGAAGCGCTTGTAGTAGTTTTGATGGGGCAGCTTGGAGTTTGTAGGGCTGCAGGAGGGGTCGACCACGGGAAGCACAGGCCAGTTTCCGGGCCACGAGCACCCAGATGCAGATCAATGTTTTCTCGGACGGGGCTCTTAGACGTCTATATGGAAGGAAGGGGAGACTCAGCTTGCTTTTGTGGCCTGGGTGTGTGTAGGGTAGGGGGGGGCATGAGGTGAATGTAAGCGGGGTCTGTATGGTAGGGGCAAGCGGTGGTGTGCATTGGGCAGGAACTGGTGGTGGTCAGACCCTACTACTGACTGTCACCACCCGCCGCTCTACTACTACTACTACTACTATTATGCCCAGGGCCGTTATGCTCTCTACATTACTCAACACGTAGTGGAAGGAGGAAACAAAAAGAGATAACTACTTTTGTTCCTGCAAGCACGATAATTTTACACTAATATATGTTTGCATTTATGTTTTAATGCATTCTTTGCATAATTATGTTGTCCATAAATAAATCTTTAAGCCAACACATGGGTAATTAGTAATTATATGCAAGTATATATATATATATATATTAATTTATTAAAGGTAATTACGCTCATTAATAAAAGCAATGTTTACGATTGTCATTCTTCCATTGTTGTTGCATATTAAGCATCGTGTTGGGTGAGCTAAGTGAGAGTGCAGGTGGTAGTGAGCGGGGAGTGAGGCTATATGGTTCTCTAGGGGACCATATATACTTTACCCGCCCTTTATATAACACATGATTTATCGCGCCAGTTGTCAGGTCTCGGGAGATGCTGGTTCATATCCCTCCCCTTCCCTTCCCTTCCCTCCCCTCCCCTCCCCTCCCCTCCCCTCCCCTCCCCTCCCCTCCCCTCCCTTCCACCTGCTACACTCCTTCTCTACGTTCTTCCTTCTCTACCTTCTACCTTCTTCCTTCTCTACCTTCTTCCTTCTCTACCTTCTTCCTTCTCTACGTTCTACCTTCTCTACCTTCTTCCTTCTCTACCTTCTTCCTTCTCTACCTTCTTCCTTCTCTACGTTCTTCCTTCTCTACCTTCTCTACGTTCTTCCTTCTCTACCTTCTACCTTCTCTACCTTCTTCCTTCTCTACCTTCTTCCTTCTCTACCTTCTACCTTCTTCCTTCTCTACCTTCTTCCTTCTCTACCTTCTTCCTTCTCTACCTTCTACCTTCTTCCTTCTCTACCTTCTTCCTTCTCTACCTTCTTCCTTCTCTACGTTCTACCTTCTCTACCTTCTTCCTTCTCTACCTTCTTCCTTCTCTACCTTCTTCCTTCTCTACGTTCTTCCTTCTCTACCTTCTTCCTTCTCTACGTTCTTCCTTCTCTACCTCTACCTTCTACCTTCTCTACCTTCTTCCTTCTCTACCTTCTTCCTTCTCTACCTTCTTCCTTCTCTACCTTCTTCCTTCTCTACCTTCTTCCTTCTCTACCTTCTTCCTTCTCTACGTTCTTCCTTCTCTACCTTCTACCTTCTCTACCTTCTTCCTTCTCTACCTTCTTCCTTCTCTACCTTCTACCTTCTCTACCTTCTTCCTTCTCTACCTTCTTCCTTCTCTACCTTCTTCCTTCTCTACCTTCTACCTTCTCTACCTTCTTCCTTCTCTACCTTCTTCCTTCTCTACCTTCTACCTTCTCTACCTTCTTCCTTCTCTACCTTCTTCCTTCTCTACCTTCTTCCTTCTCTACCTTCTTCCTTCTCTACCTTCTTCCTTCTCTACGTTCTTCCTTCTCTACCTTCTACCTTCTCTACCTTCTTCCTTCTCTACCTTCTTCCTTCTCTACCTTCTACCTTCTCTACCTTCTTCCTTCTCTACCTTCTTCCTTCTCTACCTTCTACCTTCTCTACCTTCTTCCTTCTCTACCTTCTTCCTTCTCTACCTTCTTCCTTCTCTACCTTCTTCCTTCTCTACCTTCTCTACCCTCTTCCTTCTATCAGGAGATAAGGTGGAGTTTTGCGGACTGTAAGTTGTATCACCAATAATAGCGATACATTATATTTTGCGAAAGCGTTGTTTCCACATAGCGATTGTCATAAGTTATTTGGTCTTTATACTGTGCCGTCCCAGTTTTGGTTTGTTTATTTTGCAAGTTTTACAATATAATATTGAATTCAGAAGTACGTTGTCCGATAACATTAGGTAGTGTAGGTGTATTAGGTAGTGCAGATGTATTAGGTAGTGTAGGTGTATTAGGTAGTGTAGGTGTATTAGGTAGTGTAGGTGTATTAGGTAGTGTAGGTGTATTAGGTAGTGTAGGTGTATTAGGTAGTGTAGGTGTATGCTTGGTTTATTCTGTGTACGATTATTTGCTTCCTTTTAATAACTCCCTAATTATGAAAACAAACATATGTGGATGATAAAGTTTGCGTTTACTTGGATTTTATACATAAATATAATACATATAAAACCATACACGCTATATTATCTCCGCGAACAAATTGTCATTTTTAGTTTTATAATTTCAAGTCGAATAATGAATTGACCAATTGCGTGTTTCAGGCTATAAGGAAGATGGAGCCGTAAACATCAATATTAAACATAAATACAATAATAACGTAGGTTGCTGATGAATAGAAAGTATGTTGAATTTGTTTTGTTGTATATATAAAAGTACTACAACCGTATTTTAGCTGGTAATTATGCTAAGTATCGATGTCTACAACTCCAAATTCTTTATAGAACAAAACTCGCAAGTGGTCAATTATGACAAACCATAATATATTTAGCGGCTGACCTGATTTTTTCTCTCCCTTTCTCTCTTTTTTTTCTGGCTTGTATCCATTCGATCCCATTCAACCGCCTGTTTTAAGACGTTTATCCCCATCCAGGTGTCGATTTTTTTTCCTGGTATGCGGTAGCGAGCCAGCATATTATTATATATGTTTTTGACAGCAGCCTAAATTTTTCGATAGAAAAATTTCTCCGGCGAAGCCGGATATCTTCATACAATGCTGGCTCGCTATCGCTCGCCAAAAAAAAAATCGACACCTGGATGGGGATAAATGTCTTAAAACAGTAGGCTAAATGGGTCCGAATAGATACAACCCAAAGAGAGGGAGAAAAGGAGAAAACACAATCAGGTCACCCCCCTTAACCGTAAACACATTACTAATATTTCTGACAACCATTCACAGTAACACAGTTCACGTGTGTAGTATTAAAATTAAAGCATTCAAGCTATTTATAAACTTACGGTGAAACCTTTAAATTAGTGTCTCTCTCTTAATGGTGCACCTTTAATTTAATAATTTTAATTGTTTTTATTACAGGTATTTGCATTATTAACATTCTCTTTAAGGTCTGTCAGTAATTAATATTGCTTACATCGTACCTTTATATATATATATATACATATATATATATATATATATAATTACCGGTATATATATATATACTATAATACTGTATCTGTTGAACTATGTAGCTATAAATACATTTGCATCATATAGCTCTCAGTATATGCTGTCATTTGTAGCTACCAATTAGCTTCCAATCATGTTTCCAAACTGTAATATATTTTTGCCTCAGTAAATTAATAACCATTTACATAATCAGTTGAGTGTTTATATGACACCTAACATGCCAGGGATCACTTAGCAAACGTAAGCACGATTACGTCATTTTCATATTACTTTGAATACCATCAGACGATTTTCTTTAGCTTGTAATCTACTTTTAGGATCCAATTACGATCTCAACATGCCCTCCTATTATCATAGGTCCCTTTTAAGGGGAGATATCCACTTGAGGGATTTTTTTCTTGACCCCTTTCTCCCTTATGTTTAGCCCCATTGCTTTTGATATTATAAAACGTTTGCCCCATTAGCTTAGCGATTTTAAGAACTTTCACCCCATATTAAGACCTTTCGTGCAATTCATGTGTCGATTTTATCCTGGCGAGCGATAGCGAGCCTGTAATTTAAGAGGAACCGGCCTTCGGCCAGGACATTTTTCTACCGAAAAATGTACAAATTTATCTTGGAAGGGACTCAAGGGGGTGTAATTTTAAGCTTGATGGAGGTCTAGGGAACAAACTAAATACCTCCCCTTAAGCTGCATGGAATCGTCTAATGTAATGCGGAATGAAAGGTAAAATAGGAGTAATTTCTACCGAATAATGTACAAATTTATCTCGAAGGGGGCGTGTTTTTAAGCTGGATGGAGGTCTAGCTAGGAAACTAAAAATATATAAATAATTAAATAATTGAGTAGACCATAAACACAACCATATACCCCTTAAACATAACCATATACCCCTTAAACATAACCATATACCCCTTAAACAGTTTAAAAGCGATTACTAGAGGTTGGTTTGGAAGTATACATGAGTTTGAGAGTGGGTGTACAATCGCGCTACTAAGTGATGTCTCGGCACTAAGTATGTTTTGATCAATAATTGGTATCAGCACTTTCTATGCTTCATTTCTTCATATCGAGTGAAATATACAAACATGTTCCTACACTTACCCACTCTATTCAACATCTGACAGACAGTAATACAGCACAGAGAAAGCCAAACGTAATGGCAGCTGAGACATGACTTATTAGCGCGACCGTACAGTAGCCCACAGGAAAAGTAGTGCAGGTATTGGATAAAAAACGTGATGGTCAAGTGGAACTAATGAAATACAGATCTAGTGTTTATATATTTTTATTAATATATATTTTAGGATGAATAACACTGTTTGCTTGTGTGTGTGTGAGAGAGAGAGAGAGAGAGAGAGAGAGAGAGAGAGAGAGAGAGAGAGAGAGAGAGGGAGAGGGGGGGGGGGTATGTGTGTGTGTATTTTAATTGTTTCAGTGTGTCAAACTATTTTGTGGTTTTACACGCGATGTGGGCCATTTTATCCGACTCTTTCGGGTTGAGCTAAGCCAAAATTCTGTTACCTTGTATGATACTATATATACTGTAAATATATATATATATATATATATATATATATATATATATATATATATATATATTAATTTATTTTGCATTACTTATTAAGCATTCAGTCGTGACTATTTCTTCTTAAAGTTTTGTAAATAATTAACTCATTCATAATCTCCACCAAGTGTCCAAGGCAAGGCGGTGCATGGCTTGAAATGTTGGATGCACATTTTTAACACGAAGAAAATGCCTTAAAAACGCCCCTTGTGTGTGTCCGGTTCACTTAATCCGTCAAAATGTCACTTTCGTATTCAACTTTAATTCGTATTTGATTATAGTTGGATTATCTGTGTATCACCTTAAACCTATATCACAGTAGCATTTTATCTGACAATTTTAGATAATCAACTTAAATCCCGCAAGACATCTGGACTTTCTTTTTCAAATTGGTAGCAGCAACAAATTAGTTAGTTAAAATAGGACTTCAGAGGCTATCAACCCTATTGGATTATTAAGCCAGCACACTGTAAGTCAAGAATAGCGTCAGGACTAGAGCCCCTCTGCGATAATCCCAGTCCCTTGCAACAACTAAACAAACTTAAGGTAAATTATGATAGGCGACTGAATACTTGTCGGGAATCAGAAAGTGCTCGACTACAATTGCTGATAAAAAAATAGCTGTAACGGGGATAGTGTGACTGGCACCTTACACACCTGCCAGTCACCTTGTTGCTGTCACCTGGCCTCACCTGTATGTCTGTCTGTCTGTCTGAATCTGTCTGTTACCTGGGTTGTCTGGGATGTCAGCCTTGAAGCCAGCACTTGTGTACTGGATTATTGGCTTATTGGTTTCTTAATATTACACACACACACACACACACACACACACACAATATATATATATATTAGACTGCCGTGGTGTAATTGATTAAAGCGTCGGCTATCATCCTGATGGTCGATGGTTCGATCCCCACTGAGAGACTAGAAACATTTAGTGGCTCACGTGTATTTGTGATATATATATATATATATATATATATATATATATGTATATATATGTATATATATATATATATATAATACTAGTATATCTGTTAAATTCTTGCTAGTTCAAGCATTAAGACTAGTGTATTTTGTATCAGCATTTATAGTAATTATTAACATGATGCATAACCACAGTTATTGTTTTAGTGTGGGATTGACTCCATATTTATGTACTGAATAAATTATTTGTAACATCCTAATTTGTGTAAGTTAATAATTAGCTCTTATGGGAAGGAAGAGAGGTTACTATCTCTTTTTGTCTGTGCGCGTTATTTTGTTTTTATATATACAGCTTGCCATTAATTTTAGTACTTGTTGAAGTATTATATATTGATATTGAAGTACCTCTTTAAAGTGACCTACACAATATCTTAATCTAGTATTCATGTAATATATATAATTATTTGTAATAATTTTGTTGTAGTCTCCTATGTAAGTTCTGTTCGTCCATATATTATTATTATTATTATTATTATTATTATTATTATTATTATGTGGGGAAGCAAACCTATTGTGATTCAGTTAAGAGTTTATATTGCTCTACATCAGTTGACTATATATATATATATATATATATATATATTCTGGTGAAACGCACAATAAACTTAGGTAATCTTCTCTGCCTATGTGTCTTTCCCAACATCTGCCACACCCAACGCTGTATATTTACCAAGGTGTAATTTCACACATCTATTAACTGGTTTACCCTTGCAAAATAATATATATACCAGCTCGATTGTCTTCATTATTTTAAAGGTATAAGATGTTAAGGGGTCAGGATATGTGGCAGGTTAGCTGACTTGGGTTTGTAGCTCCGATGCCGCGGGTAAAGGGTAGCGGCGGGCAGCAGCGGGGTGGTTCTCGGTGAGGAAGTGGAGGAGAGACTGCAGGTTTATCCCCTTCAGCACCATAACACCATTTTACCTCTTCTTCTGGCTAAACTACACGATGTTTGAAGGGATATGGGTAGTTTTTTCTGGTCTCACTTCTTCCTCATGTTTAGCCCCATTAGTTTTCAGATTTTAAGTGTTTGCCGATTTTAAGACCTTTCGCCCCATTTTGTTTTGCTAATATTAAATTCGTTTTATTAACCGGCCTTCGGCCGAGACATTTTTCTATCGAAAAATTTACAAATTTACTTTAAAGGAGGGTCTTGGGGGTGTATTTTTTTTGTTTAACTTGGTGGAGGTCTAGGGAGGACACTAAAAAGGATAATAAAAAAATACACAAATGAAAAATAAAAACTGCCCATCTCACCTTAAGGAGTTTATGAAGGTCCTGTGTTTTTCAGAGGGTTTATTGAGATCGCATTTACCCCGTTGAGTCCCAAAGGTGGATTATACGCGACAGAAAATCGTTTAATGGTAACCAGAATATGATGAAAATAACGCCATTGGGTTACAGTATACGATGACGCTTTTTAAGGGGGGGATGGGCCTGGCCCCCCCTTCTTCCTCAGGTTTTTCATATTTGTTTTGAGATTTTAAGCCATTATTTCCGTTAGTTTGGCGATTTTAACACCTTTCACCCCATTTCGCTGTCAATTTTTGGACCTTTCGTGCCATTTAGGTGTCGATGTTTTCCTGGCGAGCGATAGCGATCTTGTAATTTTAAGAGAAACGGGGCGGAGGGGGGAGCTCATTAGTTTGATGATTTTAAAACCGGTACTCCCATTTTTATAACATTAGAAAGACCTTTCGTGCCATTTTTGTCGATTTGTTCCTGGCTAGTAATAGCAGGCCTGTAATCTTAAGAGAAACCGGCCTACGTACACATTTACACATTTAAACAAATTTATCTTGAAGGAGTGTGTAGGGAGTGTTTTTTTAAGCTTGATGAAGGTCTGGCGAGGAAACTAAAAAATTATGTATATATAAATAAATAGACCCCCGAAAACTAACCAGTGTCCCCTTAATGAGCACGAGGGCACACCAGTAATTCAATAATAACAGAACACCAACAACTTCATAATTAACCCTGCAACCAAGGGGAAAAAAAACAAAAAACCCGCACGTATTCCACCGTGCACAAGCAATCAATGCAATAAATATAAGGAAAGTCGCCCAATATACCAACATAACAGAGAGAATACAAAAAAAGTCTATGACAAAATGAGGTCAGTGAATTCCGTGTGATGCGTTAAGGGGAAGTTTTTATTTATATATTTATGTTTTTTTTTTGTTTTTTTGTTTTTTCCCCCTGAGTTCCCTCCCTAGACCTCCATCAGGCATCAAAAAATGCCCTGGCCGAAGGCCGGTTCGTCCTAAGTTACAAGCTCGCTTTGAAAATATATTGACGCCTAAATGGCCCGAAAGGTCTTAATATTGCCAAAGAAATGGAGCGAAAGGAAAGTCGTCAAACTAATAGGGAGAGTGTCTTAAAATCTGATAAGTAATGGGGATAAGCATGAGGGACCAGGGGGGTCCAGAAAACATCCCCCTGTTAAATGAAGACATATTGGTCGACAAACTGGCCCGAAAATAGTGTCGGGCCCGGTCCACCCCCGCCCCCACCCACACCCCACCCCCCGCGTATCAGTTTTGGCGTGTTTTAAAGCTGAAGGGGAGAGTAATGCACGGGGGATAATGGAGACTTTTTGTTAACCTTTACCTTCAGTAGTGAGTAGGTGGAGGGAGGGATGGGAAGGGGAGGAGGAGGAGGAGTGTTGTTGTTGTTTGTTTTAGGGAGGGGGGGAAGGGGGTCATATGGGTGTGTTCTTGTTATTTGTTGTTGTTGTTGTTGTTGGTGGTGTTGTAGTTCTTACAGATTGATTGGCCTGCAGGATAATATTATGAGACTAAGAATAGTAGGAATAGAGGGAGGGAGAAGGTCGTGGGTGTGTTGTTATTGTTGGTTGTATTGTTGTTCTTGTCGTTGTGCTGTTGTTGTTCTTGCGGGTAGATAGGGGGCTGTTGTTCTTGTTATCTATATTTAAGAATTTTCGAGAAGTGGTTAAATTAATGTGATTAAGAGGAACAATATTGGAAGTTCAAATACACACATTGTTATTGCTTAGGAAACGAGTTATCGATACTATTGATTGTGAGATGATACTTAGTAAATAGATACAGCATGAATAATGCTGTATCTTTTCGCGTTATACCTTTGCCTATGAAAATGTATAAACAAGATATGAATATATGATCTTATATTTACCTGTATATATATATATATATATATATGTATACAGTATATATATATATATATATATATATTATATATATATATATATATATCTGTATACAGTATATATATATATATATATATATATATATATATACAGTATATATATATATATATATATATATATATATATATATATATATATAAATATATATATATATATAATATATATAAATATATATATATGCTTCAAACTCCGTGTGTCCAGGCATTTTGGCTCGAACGTCCCTTGATTTTGGCCCTGTCACTCTTTCAACTATGGGGGAGGCACTCGCTATAGGCAGTTATGCCTTTTGTCTCCCTCAATCACATAGAAAAAAAAAAAATATATATATATATAAATATATATATATATATATATATAAATATATATATATATATATATATATATATATATATATATATATATATATATATATATAAGGAGAGTTTGAATATGTTAATGATGTGTGTTACTGTATATGTATGTATCTGCGTGCATGTGCATGCTTACCAAACTAATTAGCATTGACAACGACAACATTATTGAGTGGAATTAATTATGTGACACATTTATTGGCTTGGGGACCTTCATCTGCTGACGACACCTAAGGGGGAGGTAGTTGTTATCTCTGGACCCCCTTCTCCCTCATGTTTAGCATGTTAGTTTTGAGATTTTAAGACGTTCGTTCCCTTAGTTTGGCGATTTTGAGATTTTTCGCCCCATTTCTTTGTCAATACAGTATTTAGGCCTCTCATGCCATTTAGATGTCGATGTTTTCCTGGCGAGCGATAGCGAGCCTGTAATTTTAGAAGGAACCGGCCTTCGGCCGTGACAATTTTCTACCGAATAATTTACAAATTTAAATTGAAAGGGGGTCTAGGGTGTGTGTTTTTTAAGCTTGATGGAGGTCTAGCGAGGGAACTGAAAACATATTAATACACATATAGACCAACAAAACAAGCACTATCCCCTTAAATAATTTGAGGGAGGATATTATTATTATGCATTTACCTACTGTACATAACAAACCTCCAGCTGGTTGAATATATTGCTCTCATATTTATGTTTACCATTATTTTATCACTTATCATTTTCTGTTTGTTTTCTGCTCTGGTTTATTGAATATTATTAGATACCGGTAGTTATTATTAGGATATTCTCTTTAATTATTCCAACATATTTGTCATTAATGTCATTGCTAATAGTCACTTTTGTAAATAAAGCTGATGAGACTAGCATATCAATATTAATCCCATGACATTTAATGATTACCTTCCGTATTATAGTATACAGTATATGCCATGTAAACAAATAAATACAAATATATATACTCTTCACTATTAGCTTTATTATTTTAACCAACTATTTATTATTTTGTCAATGATAATATTAATGTTTGTGGTTACAGCATATATTTAATTATGTGAAGTGCCGGACAATATATTAAACAATTCTATAATTAAATTGATTGTATTCAACTTAGGATACATAGTTGATAGTCAAGGTACAGACAGTATTTCCACCTATCGCGGGTGAACCTTAATAATAACATTCCGCATCTTCCTGTATCATTGATTAAATCCATTTGGTCAGAATGCGGGTCTTTTTGGATCTCTCCTATATATCGCTCCATTAGTTTGAAGATCTTAAGACGTTTCACCCCAATCAGTTGGGTATTTTTTTCTGGCCGAGTGATAACGCGTTTGTGACTTGGCAAAAATTGGCCTTCGGCCGAGACATGTTTCTATCGAAAGTTGTTTACATTTAGTTTCAAGGGGGTGTGGATGCCCATCCTTTAGTTTAAAGGTAATCTGGAAAAGTGTATTTGTTAGCAGCCTATGGGATAAAGTAAAATACATTGCTCGAAAATAACCAAAGCAAGCAATATCCTCCATAATAATTAGCAAAATATCATAATAACCCCCAAGATTTCGGACCAGGGAGTGTTACCATTCTTAAGGGGAGGTATTTAGTGTGTTCCCTAGACCTCCATCAAGCTTAAAATTACACCCCCTTGAGTCCCTTTCAAGATAAATTTGTACATTTTTCGGTAGAAAAATGTCCTGGCCGAAGGCCGGTTCCTCTTAAATTACAGGCTCGCTATCGCTCGCCGGATAAAATCGACACCTGAATTGCACACAAGGTCTTAATATGGGGTGAAAGTTCTTAAAATCGCTAAACTAATGGGGCAAACGTTTTATAATATCAAAAGCAATGGGGCTAAACATGAGGGAGAAAGGGGTCAAGAAAAAAATCCCTCAAGTGGAGATCTCCCCTTAAAATTAACTTAAGCTTCGGATGGTACTCTTGGTATCAATGAGTTAACCCTTCTAGTATTGACACTCTCTCTGGCTACTATTAGACGATTTTATCAAGTTTCGTAAGGCTTTATCAGAGTAACTGGTGTATTTGAGTTATATTTTGCCCTTTTGACGGCTAGAGGTCCTTCATAAGCTCTATATTTTTCTGGCTGATATTAGACGACTTTATTCAGCTTTAGAAGAACTAAAGGGAGTTAAAGGGCTATGGAGTCTCTTAGATAACCTGATGACTTCTATATAGCCTTTTTAAACTGGATTAAATCGTCTACTTTTGTCTGCTGATACCCAAACTGAGTTAAGGGGGTAGTGCTTGGGTTTTGGTCTTTATATTTATTTATTTATTTTTTAGTTTCCTCGCTAGGCCTCCATCAAGCTTAGAAAAACACTCCCTAGACCACCTTTCAAGATAAATTTGTACATTTTTCGGTAGAAAAATGTCCCGGCCGAAGGCCGATTTCTTCTAAAATTAGAGGCTCGCTATCGCTCGCCCGGAAAAAATCGACACCCAAAGGGCACGAAAGGTCTTAATATTGATAAACAATTGAGGTGAAAGGTCTCAAAATCGCCAAACTAACGGAACGAAGGTCTTAGAACCTCAAAACTAATATGCTAAACATGAGAGAGAAGGGGTCCCGAAAATGCGAGTAGTACCCCCTTAAAGACACACATCCTTGTATCTTGAAGGGGTTAAGCGTGTGACTTAAAGATGGTTAGCGCTGGGTGGTGAGAAGCCGGTACCCAACGGCTACCGGAAAACGGACATGCATGTTTATATATATACTGTGTATATATATGTATATTATATACGCATGCATTTGCGGAAAGAAATACAATGAACATTTGAAACAAACAATATTAATTTATTCAAAACACACACACACACAATGATATATATACTGTATATACAGTATATATATATATATATATATATATATATATATATATATATATATATATATATATATACTGTAGTGTATATATATACACATGAAATATGCATTTAAACCTTTCAGTATTAGGACGCCGTTTTTTCACATGTTATATTCTTGGAAGCATAAATCGATTTCACTCAGCTTTAAGTATTGTTATAGGTTAAAGCTTATTATTACATTAATATTAATACAAATACACATGGATGATAACAATACTGTATTATTAATATTCTCATGTACATAACCCAAGGTGTATAGTTATGCTAATGTTTTGCATTTGCTAATTTTTTAAGTTTAATATTTATAGAAGCCTATCAAATATAATGAGAAATGTATGATTTTTGGAGCATTACTCCAGCGTGGTTATTGTTAGCGAAATATATACCTTACACTATTTTACGCACTCGCAGACTTACGTTATATACATAAACACACACACACACACACACACACACACACACACACACACACACACACACACACACACACACACACACACACATACACACACATATATATATAATGAAACAAATATCATGCACAATTATATACAATCACACAAGTACAGGCATAATCCCAGCAGAAGTGTATGCCAAACACAGACATATACAAACACAGCCACTGACAAGCACCCTTATACAGCCAACACGCAGACACTCACACAGACAAACGCACACATACAATAAACACATATTCAGAGATAGCATCGTGTTGTTCCGTGCAGCCCAGTTTCTGAGTGCAGCCGGCCCCTTCCACACTACCCAACTCTCGCTAGACATTTCACCCTCCACATTACCCAACTCTGGTTAGACATTTCACCCTCCACACTACCCAACTCTGGTTAGACATTTCACCCTCCACACTACCCAACTCTGGCTAGACATTTCACCCTCCACACTACCCAACTCTCGCTAGACATTTCACCCTCCACATTACCCAACTCTGGCTAGACATTTCACCCTCCACACTACCCAACTCTGGTTAGACATTTCACCCTCCACATTACCCAACTCTGGTTAGACATTTCACCCTCCATCCTACCCAACTCTGGCTAGACATTGCACCCTCCACACTACCCAACTCTGGCTAGACATTGCACCCTCCACACTACCCAACTCTGGCTAGACATTGCACCCTCCACACTACCCAACTCTGGCTAGACATTGCACCCTCCACACTACCCAACTCTGGCTAGACATTTCACCCTCCACACTACCCAACTCTGGCTAGACATTTCACCCTCCAAACTACCCTCTGGCTAGACATTTCACCCACCACACTGCCCAACTCTGGGTGGACATTTCACTCTCCACACTGCCCAACTCTGGCTAGACATTACAACCCCCCCCCCCCCTTATTCTACCGCACCTAATTTTAACCTAACTTACCTTATCGTGACCTAATATATCCTAGCCTAATCTCACCCCTACGTGCCATAAACCTTAGCTTACCGCACCTTTAAAGCTAACCTAATATATCTTAATTGAACGATACCGAACCTTCATCTAATCCTAACCTACCATAATCTACCTGATTTGCCTACTCTAACTTAAGTGTAGCAAGTCATCCTCTAATCTTAACCTACCATAATCTACCCGACTTGCTTGAGCTAACATGATTGAACCAATCTTTGATCTAATCTTCACCTACCATAATCTACCGGAGTTGTAGCGGGCGACTTAACCGCCAGCCTAGGAGAGGTGTCCGCCTCTGCTAATACTCTACTGCCAGGGGCCAATAGCAAGCCAGCCTTAAGGGGAGATTTCTACTTGAGGTTTATTATATGGACTCCCTTTCTCCCTCATTTTTATCATCATTGCTTTCGAGATTTTAAGATGTTCACCCTCTTAGTTTGGCGATTTTAAGAACTTTCGTCCCATTTCTGTCAATTTTAAGACCATTCGTGTCATTTAGGTGTCGATTTTTCCTGGCGAGTGATAGCGAGCTTGTAATTTTAGAGGAACTAAGGCTGGGACATTTTTCTACCGAAAAATGTACAAATTTATCTTGAAAGGGTGGTCAAGGGGGTGCAATTTTAAGCTTAATGGAGGTCTAGGGAGCAAACTAAAAACCTCCCCTTAAGCAGCTCTGGACCCCTAAAACACGGGGCCAGGCTAGCTCTAAATCCCCATCCAACCCTTTCTCGACCTGGGTCTAGAGATCCTGGGGCCAGAGAGAGCGGCCGTCATCTACTATGGCCGCCATGTTGGTGCCATATTTATAACATTTTGGTGCCGTAATTATCACACCGTGAAATAAAGAGAGCCAAATAGACACCCAAATAAAGACCCCCCAGTAGCCCCAATATGGCGGAGTTTGGCCGATCACCGTTACTGTGAGGTGTCTGTCTGTCTGTGTCCACGCTGATGACGAGACCAGGCCCAAGCACGAGGAGAGGCTTGGATGTAATGGAAAAGGAATGTAATACGAGACATGGAATTGGGAAAGGAGAGGATTGAGGATTATGGAAAAGGAATATATTACGAAGAATGGAATACGACAAGGAGAGGATTGAGGGGAATACGACAAGGAGAGGATTGAGGGGAATACGACAAGGAGAGGATTGAGGGGAATACGACAAGGAGAGGATTGAGGGGAATACGACAAGGAGAGGATTGAGGGGAATACGACAAGGAGAGGATTGAGGGGAATACGACAAGGAGAGGATTGAGGGGAATACGACAAGGAGAGGATTGAGGGGAATACGACAAGGAGAGGATTGAGGGGAATACGACAAGGAGAGGATTGAGGGGAATACGACAAGGAGAGGATTGAGGGGAATACGACAAGGAGAGGATTGAGGGGAATGGAAGATTAATGTAATACGAAGAATGGAATAAGGAAAGGAGAGGTTTGAGGTTAATGGAAAAGGAATATAATCGAGGTATGGAATCAAGAAAGGAGAAGATTGAAGATAATGGAAGTGGAATGTAATACGAGGAATGTAATCGGGAAAGGAGAGAACTAGCGGTAATGGAAAAGGAATATAATACGAGAAATGGAATACGGAAAGAAAAACACACATTCAAATAATAGAAAAATAAATATAGAGCCGAAAACAGTACATATATATTTAAAAGATGGATATTAACAGTAGAAGGATAAGAATATAGAATGTAATAATATGATAGACAAAAGCGAGATTTGGAGTGAAAATGCAAAATAGAATGAATGAGAAATATAAGATCGTACGGTCGCGCTAATAAGTCATGTCCCAGCTGTCATTACGTTCGGCTTGCTCTGTGCTGTATTGATGTCTGTCAGATGTTGAATAGGGTGGGTAAGTGTAGGAACATGTTTGTATATTTCACTTGATATGAAGAAATGAAGCTTAGATATTGCTGATACCAATTATTGATCAAAACATATTTGGTGCCGAAACATCACTTATTAGCGCGACTGTACATAGATCAAAATGTAGTTTGATAAGAATGTCCAAGGAGTATAACAGACAAGTAATAAATGTGAAGGAGAAGTAAGAGAGAATAGCAAGAGAGAGAGAGAGAGAGAGAGTGAGGTAAATAATAGGAATATAATTATAAATAATGCAAGATATAATAGGTAACGGGGGATAATGAAAGAGGATGGGGAGGAATCTATATAATATAATTGAGCGGGAAGATTATAAAATAGAGGAAAAACATTTGTGTAAGCGATTGCATTGAATACAATTTAGCAGTGGGGACTAAAAAGGAAGAAATATTGGCATTAGTCACAAAATATACATAATTAAAAATAATGAAAATTTGAAGGTCAATCAGAGAGGATAATACATAGATGCAAATTATTATATAAACTTCTGAAGGGGTAATGGAATAGGACAACAATGGTGTTAGTCATAGAAATACACAACACAATAGTAGATCAAGTAAGGAAATTGAAAGAGATGCATAGCTAGATAAAATCGTAGGAATAAATTAACCCCTTCTGTACCGGCGACGTCTTTTAAACTTAAATCTGGCTAATATTAGACGATTTTACTCAGTTTAAAAAGGACCTGCAGCTATCAACAGGTTTCGAACTATCTCACTTGACCATTTTTACTACCACAGATTCTTCTTAAACTGCACAACACGTCTAAATATAGCTACAAGATAATGGAAAAGACGTCGCCGGTACAGAATGGGTTAAACCGATGACTTAATTCCCATCTTATTATGGTTACCATTCGACGATTTTCTTTAGTTTATTCATTCATGCATTTATCCGTTTTCCATTTTGTAATCAATTTCTTTCTCTTACAGGTAAATGGAGAACTGTGGAGAAGCTTGTTCATCATCAAGTAGGTACTGTTTACATGTAGTCCTGGTGGTGTAATGGGTAGAGTGTTTAAGAATCTGTGTGTGATAGCTCAGGTTCGAGTCCCGGTGGATCACATATATGCTTTCATTAATTTCGTTGAAGTTGTTTGGTGTTGTGGTGAAATTAATAAAAATATAGATGATTAGTTTATAATCTACCTCTAGGACTCATAGGGGTAAATACGATCTCAATACACACTCCAAATAACACAGGTCCTTCCTAAATTACATTACATCGTCTAATTTTAGCCAGAAGCAAAGGTAGAAAGGCGTCGTCGTGCTGAAGGGGTTAAGGGAAATTGAGGAACAGAAATAGGAGGAGTAGACAATGAGTAGACATAGATGGAGGGAAACTAGGCTGTAAAACTATATAATATATATAATATATGGTTTTAAGAAAGTGTGGATGTAAAAATATATACAGGTATATTAGAAAAAATGGGAGATTGAAACAATAAGATGACAATAAAATCTAATAAAATAATATAGAAAAACATGAAGTCAGAATATGTATATATATATATATATATATATATATATATATATATATATATATATATATATATATATATATATATATATATATTTAACACAAAATAGAGTTGAAAGCAGAAGCTAGACAAATAGACACATGAACAAAATATGAATGACGTTAACAACATAGAACCGAAAATAGAACATATAATTTATAAGAAGATGGACATTAAAAGTAGAAGGATACGAATAGAAAACTGTAAAATAGAGAAACATGTAACCAACAAAAGTAAGATAATATAATGGAATGTATAAATTGATAATGCAAATATAGGGATACAATAGATTAGTCAAACTAGCAAGGAAATAAAGCTAGAAATAGAGATAACAATAAAAACATGAGAAACAAATATGAAAATAGAAAAATATAAATTGAGATCAAATGTCGATACCATTATAGTGATGAATAGAAATAAAATACATAATTAATATAGGTATAATATATATATATATAGATAGAGTTTAAAATATGCATATATAGAGAGAAATATAAATAGAGCTATATAACTAGATAGATAAAAATAGAGATGTATAACCAGAGAGATAAAGATTATATAAAACTAGAGAGATAAACAGAAAGGTAAAATAAGAAATAAAATAGAGGTAAATAAAGGGAGACGTAAATAGAGACGGAAATTGAGATAAAAATATGGAGATACAAATACAGATGAAAGTAGTAATAAAACAAAGAGCTAAGATAGAAATATACAAATGGAGAGTTATAAGAGAAACAGACATGGAGATATACAAATAAATAAGCAAATAGGGAGATAACATAGCGATATTCATATAGGTAGATACAGAACTGAGAAACTATAGAGATAATATAGAGATAACAATACCAGGAATAAAATAATGATTGCGCGAAAATATAAATAATAATTTAGAGGGATTAAATAAAGATAATAATAATAATAATAATGATAATAATAATATATATATATATATATTAAAAATACTTAAGCGTATATTCAACTAGAAATATAATCGAGTGAGGATTTAAATATAGTAAAATACATAATTATATAACAACAAAATTATTGAGAAAATATTAGGTGAACATGAGTTAGAAATGAAGAAACCCACAAATATTTACAACCAAAAATATAAAAATAAAGTTGCATCAAAAGGGAACTTATAACAGAGAAAATTAAATAAAGATAGAGAAAATAAAACAAAATAAGATACAAATAGGATTATCCTATCGAAACTAAAAAAGGGCTAGAGCAAATGGGCTGTTCATTTCCATACCTATTTCCTGGCTGACTCCCCAAATCGTAGAATTATTAGAACGATTAGTCTAGTCATATTTTAGTTAAAGATGTTAGTGGTCAAGATAATTAATTCTAGCCTAATTACAATTATTAAATTGGGTTTTGTAAAATGCAGGAGTAGAGGCAAAGTGTGCAAGATAAAGATATATATTACATTATTTCTTTCCGGCTAAGGGGAGGTTTAATTTTTGTTCTGGATCCCCTTCTCCCTCATGTTTAGCCCCATTAGTTTGGTGCTTTTAAGACCTTTTGTGCCATTTAGGTGTCGTTATTTTCCGGGCAAGCGATAGCGAACCTGCAATTTAGAAGGAATTTTTCTACTGAAAAATGTACACATTTTTCTCGAAGGGGGGGGGGGGTCTTGAGGGTATTTGTAAAAGCTTGACGGAGGTCTGGGAGGAAACTAAACACACATATATATATATAGAAACACATACATTAACAAATAAATATAAATCTCCCCTTAAACATGCCATCTTGGCTGCGAAAACAAAACAAATATATCAACAAGATTAAAACATAAACGAATCATAGCGTCAAATATATGTTAGGTTAATTCAATGTTTCCTCCGACAAATCTGTATTAAACATGACGTTGAAAAAGAATATTACACATACATTGAAAATATATATAATTACATTGACAATATAATTGTACCTAGCTAAATCTGTACCTTGCATTAGTCTATAGAATAAGCCTAAGGTTAATGGCAAGCTATTTTTATAGTGAACATGTGAGAATGAAGGGAAGCGGTTTAAGATAGATAATTGGAGGTTCTAGGAGAGAGAAAGCGAGAGCAGTTAGAGTGCTTTGAGCTAAAATATATAATACAGGAATACAAAATTGTCTCGCACATCCGCTAAAAAAAAATATATAGCATCTCGGTATATGTAGATACTATAGGTAAAACGTGAGGGTAAAGGCAAGCGGTTTAAGCTAGATAAAGTGGAGATCCAAGAAGAGAGAGAGAGGTTGTGTTTCCCGGGACAACTCTGCAGTCAGCGTGATGGTGGGCCGCGATGGCTGGGCCGGGATCACACGCACTAAATTTGCCCTGGCTCAGCCCATTTCTCGCTTATTTATTTCCCTTTTTGGTGTAGATGGCCCGGTCTCGGCATGGACAAATAGGAATAACTATTTTTCTCTGTTTTCTTTCATCGGCGGGCAGCAGATGAGTCAGGAGAGGCATTGATCTTCTTTTTCGCGTACCGGTAGATGTTAGATGAGATGTTTGGAAGGTCGTGTCGAGTTAGCGATTTACAGAAATGGTTAAAGATTTGCTCTTGGTAATTATGCACTGCGCATCTCCGCTGCGCAAATTTGGGGTCTACAAGCACTGAGTGCGTTTCCCACGGCGAGCAGGCGTTACCGTGACCATCTGCTGCCTGCTTCTAGTCCTGCCTGCCTGCCTGCCTGCCTTCCTTCCTGCCTGTCTGCCTGCCACTGCCTTACCCCTCACAACACTGTCTGCTCCCGCTCACAGCTGCGCCGACCCACTCATCTCACACATTGCCCCATTTTTATCGATTCTATTTTTGCATTTTACCCTTTTTCGTTGGTGTGATCTATGTTGCCATTGGTGATGCTTGTAATTTTTAAATTTATACATGATGCAATCTAATTTGAAGATGCTATATTCGGGAAGATGTCGTCTTTCATCATATAAATTGTATATTATATGTTTTGTGTTACTAATGTATGTGATGATACCACAAAGCATTCAATTAACAAATACCATCTATTAGAGTACTTATAATCGTCCCCTTGCCGTTTAAATGTCCTTGTTATTGCATGCATATATAATAGTTTACCAATGCTAACAATACAGCAGCGTTAACAGTAGTGGTGGGGAGGAGGGGTAATGTTGCAGGCACAGCAGGGAATACTGAGAACCATTTCGGGGCCAAAGTTGGAACATTTCGGCGTTTAATAGTTTGGGAGTGAGCTTAGTGACGACTCTCTCCGGCCGGGGAAAGTCTTGGTGCGGGGAGGGAGGGAGGGAGGGGGGGGGGGGGGGCTTCAGTTGCTTGATAGTTTCTCATAATCATTCATGGCCACACTCCTGATGTAAAGGGAGAGGAGGAGGAGGCCTGAAACTTTGGACTCCACTATTATCACCCTCTATTACTTACTTTTTCCCTCTTCTCTAATCGTCATCCCCCACTCCTTTATTATCTCTCTTTATTGCTTCTTATTTCCTTCTCTAATCATCACTCCCTACTCCTATCTCTCTGTATTGCTTCTTATTTCCTTCTCTAATCATCACTCCCTACTCCTTTATCTCTCTGTATTGCTTCATATTTCCTTCTCTAATCATCACTCCCTACTCCTTTATCTCTCTGTATTGCTTCTTATTTCCTTCTCTAATCATCACTCCCTACTCCTATCTCTCTTTATTGCTTCTTATTTCCTTCTCTAATCGTCATCCCCTACTCCTTCTGTCTCTTGCTTCCCTCGTATTTCCTTGTTTCCTCGTCGTCCAGTACTCCTTTAGCTCTCTTTATTCCTTACTCTCTCCTTCTTCTCTAATCGTCATCGCCTACCCCTTTATATTTCTTTCTTCCTTCATTAATTGTCATCTCTTAATCATTTATCTCTCTTATTCCTTCTATACTCGTCACCCCTTCTCCGTTATCTCTCTGTATTCCTTCTTATTTCCTTCTTTACTTCAGTTGTCTTATTATACTTCTTACCTCTTTCGTTTCTGCTCCCTTTTAATAACTCCTTCATATGGCTCATCTATTCCTTCTTTCCTTCTCTACTTCTCATTTAATACCCTTTCTCCTTTTTGTATTTACTCTTCTTCTCCTACTCCTTCTGCTTCCCTCTCTACTTCTTCCTTTGTTTGACTTCCTTATGGATCAAATTTGCTGTTTGTTTTGATATACGGTGTTTATTCTGTATTTTGCATAATTGATATGTCAGATATTTTGTTATAAGGCGTTTATTCTGTATTTTGCATAATTGATATGTCAGATATTTAGTCAACCATTTGTATAAGCATTTTCATTGAGTATATATTTTGTTAACTGTCAGTTTTTTTGCGATTATTAGAATACTGAAATTAACTCAATTAAACATAACACAGTAAACATACATATAATTTGAGGAACTACCACATTAACATCGGAAATATTTATTATAATTCAAGTCGAGAATGCGAAATATTCACACAACGGTTCTAAAGTCACTTAATATAATTAATCATGGCAATTATGCTTAAGTTGGAATCGGGAGCTTCATGCATCATATTTCCTCCTTTTCAGACATTCCAATTAAATTTCTGGAAGTTTTTATATGTACTAATAATATTTTGTCTTGCTTGCTGTAAATACATATTTACTAATTTCTTTAGCTTTGATATTCTTCTGCAAAAGTATACAGTAGATAGTAATTTCATAAATCTCTACTTTCTACCATTGATATTTACATTTAAGTAAATATTATCGTATCAGCATTTGGCAGATTATTAATAAGCCCTGCTCAAGTAAACAAATAATAGAAACAGAACAATCGCATATTAAAAAACTGTAAAAGTTAAGTTTGTGAGATTTACCTCGCGTCATGTAACCTGTGTTGGGTAGGGTGATTAATATTCTTCCCCTCTCTCATTTCATTTCATCACCTGGCCATTGTCTTCCTGCCTGCCTTTAGTGTTTCACGGTCTAGTTGCTGTCATTAATTTGCATATCTTGCTCATCTATGCATATGTTATTTTAATGGTTTTTCGTATCACCATGTTCATAATTATAATAAGTATTATCTGCTGGTATTAATTTCAAGATAAATATGATTTTGAAATTGCAATGCGTTTGAAATGCATGGATATCATTATAATGATCATTCTCTCCCGGTATTAATTTTAAACGACATATATGATTATGAATTTTGCATTGCGTTTGAAATGCATGTATGATTTCCCACGAGTTTTTGCAGTGGAATTCTGTAGAAAAGGACCTGGTGGCAACTGGTGGGGCAAGGTGCTTTGAGTACAGTGCCCGGGTTTGGGGGGTGGGTGGGGGTACGGGGAGGGGGGTTGCTTGCTGCCACAGGTTTAACTTTTATAAGCAAGGGGGGGTCCTCCATGCCCCCGCCCCTTTCCCACAGCCACCTGACCAACGCAAGCCCTGCCTTCGCTTGAATCCTCAGTGTCTTTAGCCCCCCTCTGTGTCGATGGTCCTAGAACATCCATACTGGCGATATTCGGGCTCTTTTTTTGGCTAGAATCCGAACAGAAATTTGCGATATATTAGGGCTTTTGAGGAGTCAATGCGATAGTTTTCCAGTTAGGGTATTAGGAGGGTCTTTTTGTCTGCTTTCACCCCCCCCCTCTCCCCCAGTCACCCCCCCCCCCCCTCTGTAACCCCCCCCCCCCCCTATTCATGCAAACCCCCCTCCCTGAATCCCCCCTCACTTCCTTTTTAAAGCAAACTCGCATTCCTTAAGGCAGAGCGCTTGGGTGAGGATGTGCCTGTTCGGTCTGAAGGGGCGCTTCTCTCCCGAGCACCCTCTCCTTCTCTACTACCCGCGCTCACAAAGTACCCCGTTTCATTTAATGCTCAATTTACTTAACTATATATATGGCTATCTCTATCATTGGGATTTATACACACATTGTTGTTTTTAATCGCTGTATTTTAATTACTGTATTTTAATTTTGCATCACTCGGAAGGCACTACGATCCCTTTATTCACAATTTGCTGAATATGTTATTGCCTGGATTCATTCTTAGAAGACACTTCACGATTTTACCGCGCCATATTATATTGCAAATTAGTTGGACAACAAATATCCGCCAATTTAAACCACTTACGTATTAAAATGGATCGGACTTCCAAAAAATTGGAATCCTATTAATTGGCGTAAACCGGATCATTGGGTTCCATGATTTGCTTTCCGCTCACACTATTATTTGGTGGCTCCTAAAATATATTATATTTTTACTTATTAACACATTAATTGAACATTTTACTGGCGGACTTATCTTTCATGGGAGTTCAATGAAATACCGCTCAATTTTTTTTTTCATAATTGTAGGGTACTTTCAGTCATTATCCTTTCAATTTATTTGCAAATATCAGAATTACTTAATTGGGCATTTCCAATTTACACACATTACAAAAATTCTGATATAGTTCCAAATTAATATAATATTTTCGTGAGCATATATATATTAAAGTTGATGTCGAATGAAATGCCGTATTAGTTTTTCGAGAATTTCGCTATTAAGACACTGACTAAATCGAATTCACAAGAGCTTAAATAAAGTGTCAATCTATGTATAAATATATTAATGAATTTATTGGTTATATTTCATTAGTAGAGATCGAAAGAAAAAAACCCATCAAGAATATCTAATAAATTTTATTAATATATTGGATTAATTTTATTACAAGTGGTAGAAGGAAAACATGTTCAATATAATCACAAAATACTAAATAAATTAATGCGATATTTGTATTGATATGGGCCAACAAATATAAACCCTTTCCTTATATTTTCATTATTACTCTTCTCTTTTATGTACAGTAGTATTTTAGTAGACGAATAATCGAAAAATCCTGCTACATATACTTACTAGATATTTGATTATATAAATGGGCATTCTAGATATACTTAAGTTCCCGCTCTATATAGTTTTACAAATTTAATCATGAATATTTTAAAAATTTATTGTAATTAATATATACAGGTATATACTGTATACCATACGGTAGTATATGAATTATATTTTTCAAATTCATTAAATACTTTGCAAAATTATATATATATATTAATATTACAATTCCCAATTGTTGATAGTAAAGTAACTCTCCATCTACTATCAAATTACCGGATAATTTTCTTGGGTAATTTCATTGATAGGGTTGATCATTAATTATCGTCACTGCTGCTGATGGTCCACTCACTAAATGCTAATGAGGTTGTGGGCAAGATCTGCTAATTGCCCTCAGGTTTTGGCAATTACAGAGGGCAATGAATGATGTTATATGATGCTAAAAGGTAAGTTTGTGCCTTTGGCTTAATTTTTGCTCCTGCCGTATTTGCATGTTAGCGCTTCATATTAGACATATTATATTAGACTTATTATTGTATGCCTGGGTAACTATTAACTATCTCTCTCTCTCTCTCTCTCTCTCTCTCTCTCTCTCTCTCTCTCTCTCTCTCTCTCTCTCTCTCTCGCTCTCTCTCTCTCTCTCTCAGTGTGTGTGTTTGTGTGTGAATGCATGTGTGTTCATATAAGTGTTATTTCTTCATTCTCATGCTTGCTCACTTTGCCCTTGCCATTTTAGCCACACACACACACACACACACACACACACACACACACACACACACACACACACACACACGCACTTGCTATCTCTCTCTCTCTCTCTCTCTCTCTCTCTCTCTCTCTCTCTCTCTCTCTCTCTCTCTCTCTCCCTCCGTCGTCGTCGTCCTTCTCTGGCTGTTAATCCCCGCTAATATTTATCGCCTGTTAATTACGCACCAAAAATGTGAAGGAATTATGAGGCCGAGCTTGTATTTCGCGTGAGCTCAGGTGTCGGGAGAGAGGGATTTTGTAATATAAATCGGTCTGTTGTTGCTTGTCCTCCTCTGTACTCCTCCACTTTTTGTATTCGCACGCTGGCCTCTTTTGTATTCGGGGGGTGTTACAGTGCTCTGCTCTCCTATCCACATCCCTCCCCCCCCTCCTCCTTCCACATGGGCTAGGTAGATTAGTTATAAGTAGCCTCGGAAGGATCGATCGGCCTGTTGCTGCTTGTCTTCCTCTGTACTCCATTCGTCTCTGTAATTTCCTTCTTTATTGTGCTCCCCCCCTCAACATAGGCTAGCTACCTTAGTTACAGGCAGCTTCGGAAGGATCGATCGGTCTGTTGTTGCTTGCTTTTCTTTTTACTCCATTTGTTTCTGTAATTTCCTTCCTTACTGTCCTCCCCCTCCCCCCCCCCCCTTAACTTAGGCTAGCTACCTTAGTTACAGGCAGCTTCGGAAGGATCAGTCGGTCTGTCGTTGCTTGCTTTCCTTTTTACTCCATTTGTTTCTGTACTTTCCTTACTGTGCTATCCTATTTTCCTGCCCGAACATAGGCTAGGTAGCTTAGTCACAAGCAGCCTCGTAAAGATCAATTGGTCTGTCGTTGCTTGCTTTCCTTTGTACTCCCTTGGTTTCTGTAATTTCCTGTCATTGGGCGAGATGGAAATGGAATGGACATTGGGTTGCTCTCTTCCAGGCGGACGATATTGTTTTGTTAAGGGAACAGTGGCTGCTTGTTTGGTCTATTAATTCATTTATTCATATATATTTTTTAGTTTCCTCCCTAGACCTCCATCAACCTTAGAACCCCCCCTCCCTCCCCCCCCTAAACCCCCCTTCAAGATAGATTTGTAAATTTTTCGGTAGAAAATTGTCCCGGCCAAAGCCCGATTCCTCCTAAAATTTCAGGTTTGCTATCGCTCGCCAGGTAGTAATCGACACCTAAATGGCCCGAAGAGTCCTAGTATTGACAAAGAAATGGAGTGAAAGGTCATAAAATCCCCAAAATATTGGAACCAACGTCTTAAAATCTCAAAACTAATGGGGCTAAACATTAGGGAGAAGGGGGTCCAGAAAAAAACGGTCTGTCTCCCCTTAATACACTTATACTACCGGTATTTATATTTCATGATCAAATATTCATAAACTTATAAAATATTGTATGCATATTTGATTCATTCACTACATACTTTGTACTCTCATTATTTAGATACACAATATTACCAGTAGACTCTTAGTGTTTACTGACACCTATAAGTTATTGTTTTTAATAATTTGGCATGGCAGTGTATCGTAGAATGATATATTCTTTATAATTTACTTTTCATTTCATATATTATATTATTTACTCTAACCAGAGTTATTCATGAAGTAGTATATTGCATACTTGAGAGTTGAATGCATTGTCAACACTTTTAAAAATAATTGCAGATACTTTAATTGAAGCATGACTTACGAGAGTGTATGTTTATGATATTGCCGTTTACATCTAATTATACACATAATATATATATATATATATATATATATATATATATATATATATAAGTTTTTATATATATATATATATATATATATATATATATATATATATAAGTTTTTATATATATATACTATGAACATGTTAGATTCACCAGAGGATAAAGAAGACTGCGAGAAGACAACGGGAAGTTCATCACAGGAGGTCATTAATTCGGAGAAATTTTGAAGCATTAAACTTTGTTAACGAACCTTCAAATTGCAAATTGCAGGTTAATAAATAATAAAGAGACTCAATTTAGTCCGACTCAATATGAACAATATATGTATCGGTTTTTATTATGACCACGACTGTATATGGTGTGTATGGATAAGACTCACATGAGGTAATTATGTAATTATTAGTGAGTGACGTAATGAAATATATGAACACTGCCCGCTGCGATATACAGTATATATATATATATATATATATATATATATATATATATATATATATATTGAAATATTCAAAAGCATGTTGCAACAATGGTGGTGCAACCATAGTAAATCATTTATTGGATTTTAGGTTCAAAATGTCAGTTTTAGCCAAAAACTTTCAGTGTTCTCTGACACTTATTAAACTTTTATTTTGATTTTGTTACGGGCCATGGTAGTATAGTTTATGTCTATATATATATATATATATATATATATATATATATATATATATATATATATATATATATATATATATATATATATATATATATATATATGATTGTATTCACATTTTGTATATGAAAATATTTTACCGTAATTCGGAATTGAAACTACTATTATTTTCTAATTACTGGTACTATTATTATTATGTAAAACTCTTAGTATTGAATATTCTTCTATTTACTACGGAAAATGATTTTTTTAATGGATGGAACTAAGTATCCGAAATACATTATAATTTATGTAGGTTTTCTCATGTTTGCAATATTTGTAATATAATTTCAATACATTTATTGGAGGCATTGGTCAACAATGCAATATATATCAGTGTCCATAAAATGTCACAACTTTCCATAGGCGAACAAAAATACAGACAAGAAAAAGAATAATGTAATTGGAAGGTGAAAGATAAAAATAGGTCTTTATCTGTTCCTGAGGCGAGGAAAAATAAGCGCAGAGCAAATGACACCACACATTCGCATCCAACTTTAAACCACATTTTTGTCCAAATTTGCATACCGATCGGAGGCCATGGTTGGGCGATGATGTCTGAATTGGTGTGCTTTCAGATTTTACCAGAATATTTTAGCGATCTCGGTGGCGCTCTATTGAATGTTGTGTTAATTGTATGTACTTGGGGAGGTGGGTGGGTGGGGGTTCCTGATCTTAGCCCTACTTAACTCCTTCAGCTCTTTCAAAATATCATATCGGCTCTATTTCTTAAGTCCATTGTGAGTTATGATTGGTTTGAAGTTTGATATGGCTTGTGCTGGTTCACTACTGACACGTGTATAATATTGCCTGTATGTTTACAAATAAAAACAACGATATATATATATATATATATATATATTTTTTTTATCTTTCTCTCCTAGTGAGCTAGAGCATTATATGAAGAAATCCGGCTTCGCCGGAGACATTTTTCTATCGAAAAATGTACAAATGTAGCTTGCTGTCAAAACAAAATTTATATATGCTGGCTCGCTACCGCTCGCCAGGAAAATATGGACACCTGGATAGGGTAAACGCCTTAAAACAGTAGGCTTAATGGGGCCGAATGGATCCAAAGAGGAAGGGAGAGAAAGAGAAAAAAGCGAGATGGGCTCCCTTAATATATATATATATACCGGGTATACCATATTATTTGTTATTTTATCTTGACAAATAGTAGCCGATTTATATGATTTCAGAAAGAACCTTCATTGGTAGGTGAAGTTGAAATTTATAAACAAGTTAAAATTAATAAACTAATTATTGTTATAACTTAAGTGTGTTCTGGTTGTGTCAGTTTATAACTTTACTTATATTCACTTATCTTAATCAAAAATACTGAACGTCAAAGATTAAAACAAAAGGAATTAAAACAAAATATTTACGAGTTTATGCTACGGGAAAGACATAATTTGCTAATGACAAAATGACCAAAGCAAGTAACAAATATTATAAAGTTGATTTAAGCTTAATGACAGCGTGACTTTAAGAATGACTAGAAGCAATATTTTCATATAAATTAAAGAGAAGCGCATATAATACATAGAAATAACTATTGGTAGTAACTTTATAAAGATAAAAATACACACTCTTATGAAATGCCAAGCTAGTAAGGTACATAAATAAATCATTCTTACTAAGTTCAACGTTTCATCCTTAAATGCATCTATTAATTTATGTTTGAGTTTCCTCGCTAGACCTCCATCAAACTTAGAAAAACACCCCCTAGACCCCCTTTCAAGATAAATGTGTACATTTTTCGACAGACAAAAATTCCGGCCGAAGGCCGGTTTCTTCTAAAATTACAGGCTCGCTATCGCTCGCCAGGAAAAATCGACACCTGTAGGGCACAAAGGGTCTTAATATTGACAACAAAATGAGGCGAAAGGTCTCAAAATCACCAAACTAAATAGTGACTCAATAGAATAAAGTGATATACTGGCATGAAAGTAATAGAACACTAGGTAAAATTCACAGGCGGTGAAGGAAGGCCATTCATATTAATCATGAGATTTAGAAAACAAAAAGAAACGAAATAAAAAATTGATAAGGGAAAAATCGGCAAGGGCAGGCAAAACTATACTATTATTCAGGTGATTAAATAAAAAATAAAAAAAATAAACGAAATAGAAAATGTATAAGGAAATAAAAAAAAATATATATAATAACTCATGAGATTAAAAACAAAAACAAACGGCATAGACAATTAATAGGGAAAAATTCGGCGAAGGAAGGCAAAACATAAATAGTATTCATAAGATTAGAATACAAAAACAAAATATAATCAAAGCAAACACAGACAAATAACGGAAGAAGTACATGACGGCGAGCACGTCAACAGGGAAGAACATTATAATCCATATTAGTTAAGGGGAGGTTTTTAGTGTGTTCCCTAGACCTCCCACAAACTTAAAATTACACCTCCTAGAACCCTTTTCAAGATAAAATTGTACATTTTTCGGTAGAAACGTTTTTCCGGCCGAAGGCCGTTTCCTCTTAAATTGCAGGTTCGCTATTGCCTGCCATGAACAAATCGACACCTAAATCGCATGAAAGGTCTAAATTCGCCTCACAAATAGGGCGAATGTTTTGAAATCTCAAAACTAATTTCTACATGAGGGTCAAGGGGGCCCAGAAAAGTACCCATTAAAGTCTGCCGGAAGTTGACTGCGACGTGTAAAAGTAAAACAATAGTATTAGAACAATTCGCAAGCACTGGATAATTCTACTGTATTTATGGCTGGGTGCATGGGGCTTCATAGTTCACTTGTTTTTGCTTGTGGGATCAAACTTATTTTCCCAACTGTACATGATTAATTGTCAATATTTATTTTTGCGATTAGTATAGAAACTTCAATGCAATATATTTATAAACTGCAGTTACATTTAAGTTCACAAGAACCTTTTCTTCTTCATTTTTTTTTCTCGGCAGATTAAAGTTTTTGAAGGAAATTTGTTATGTACAGGCGTGGTCATTAGTTCTGGTACATATGGAAGCCTCGAAGAATTTAATGGAACCTCAGAAATCCAAATGTATGCTAAATAATTAATAGAGTTTCAATTTAAATGGAAATAGCCTAACAAAAATTGTTTTTCAGCATTAATAACCGAGACTGTACATTTAGTCGCCGATACCAGTGCAAGATTCCTCGGAAATGTGACCGGAAAATAGATGCCGATCCAAAGTTGCCGCAAAAGAAATTATCGTGTGAATCCACCTCAACGGGGGAAACTGTTGGGCATGCCGCTATATGGGAGAGAACGGAAGGGGGAGGGAGGGAGGGGGGAGAGGAAGGACGGGAAAGAAGGAAGGAAGGGGGGGGGGGGAGGGATGGTCGCAGGCATGGGAAAATGGAAGCAAAAAGTGACAGTCGAAGCAGCGAGAAGGCAAGAGAGGTAATAAAGGGAGGGGGGGGGGGGGGTTGCATGAAGGAATTAACCCCTTCTATACCGGCGACGTCTTTTTAATTTATTCTGGCTGTATTTAGAAGATTTTATGCAGTTTACGAAGGATCGGTGGTTGTAAAAATGGTTATGTGAGATCATTCGAAGTGGGTTGCATGAATGAATTTGATACAGTGAGAGGTATAAAGGGAGGAAGGGGGTTGCATGAAGGAAATAATTATGTAAAGAAAAGTAAAGAGGTGTAAAAGGTGTTGCCTGAAGACCTTTCGTGCCATTTAGGCGTCGATTTTTCCTGGCATGCGATAGCGAGCCTGTAATTTAGGAGGAATCGGACTTCGCCACCGGGTTATTATTCTTCCGAAATTTTTTGCAAATTTATCTCCAATGGGGGTCTTGGGTGTAATTTGTAAGGTTGATGGAGGTCTAGGGAGCAAACTTAAAATATATGAATAAATAAATACAATAATAAATAAATCAAAATAACAGTACAAAACTCTCCCTAATGATAGTAGCAAATGAGGAGAAAAGAATATATGCAAACAGAAACATCCTAGACAAAGTCCATGGATACAATTAACCCTTTCTGTACCGGCGACGTGTTTTTAACTTTATTCTGGTTACTATTAGACGATTGTATTCAGTTTCAAAAGGGCCTCCAGCAATTAACAGGTTTCGAATGATCTCACTTAACCCTTTTTACTACCACAGGTCCATATTAAAATGCACAAAATCCTCATAATATGGCTAGAAGATAATAAAAAAGACTTCCCCTGTACAGAAGGGGTTAAGGATGGAGAATGAGGAATTTGGTTAATATAGGTTCTTATTGCGCTGAGACAATTATAATTAATATCAATAATATATAATAATAATAATAATAATAATATATATTATAATAATAAAGCACATTATGAATAATTTCACCATGAACATGTAGGGGTATAAATATTCAAGATATGTAAATATTGTATGTTTTCCGTAGAAGAATAGGGGCAGGAAAACAAATTCAGAATGAATATAGTTCATATACTTCATTTTTATTCAGCTTGAAAAATAAGAAAACATATATGAAAACACATACACAGTTTGGTATTTTCGATAAATATAAGAATAACATTAGAAACATCAAGATCTTTCTTTGTTTGAAAATTTAGAATATATTCTGGAAATTAAATAAATGTCAATGGAATATATGATAAACCCGAGGGAAATACAAGGGTAGAGATAATAATAATGAAATACTAATATACAATAAGAAGATACATTGTTAATTACTATAAATACACAATATTCAACGATAATCCTCAATATTTTTTGGCAAGAAAAATAGAAAATACTAAGGCCATCATATTTAATACCAAGAGGTAATTTTAAAAAATTCATGTTATAGTAACTACAAATTTAAACAAATTATATATATATATATATATATATATATATATATATATATATATATATATATATATATATATATATTATTACAATCATAACTTAATTATTCAACTGCATTAATGTATTACTCCAAAATGTGCTGATTGCAGAATAATATTATTTATATAAATATTTGATTATTGTAATTGTATTGTCACCAGATGTAGTAAAATTAATTGTTGTAATAATTATAATAATAATAATAATAATATTCTAAATCATTATAATTAATAATAACAAGAATACTACTACAATCAAATTTGATGACATCATATTGAAACCAGAATTAAATATATAAATAATAAATAATTTATAAGGTCAAAACATGAGAACAAGTACTGAATATTATGCAAAGTTAACGCAAAAGAAAAACAAAATACTGCAACAGATATTCATGAATTAAATTTAAAGCTGAAACTGCCTAAAGATGTGCCAACCGAATTGTACATTGGTCGACACAATAAATAAAACTGTGATCGCAAATTAAACTTTTATGACAATGAAATTTTTAATATTTACTGTATATACCTCCAGATGTTTAAGGACCTCTGGGTGTCAAAGGGGGATGGGGAGTAACAATTTATACTTATAATTTACAATGCCAATCAATATCATGACTATAATTACATTTCAGTAGACACTCCAAGACGATATTATCCAGCTTCATAAGATTCTTGGGTATTCGTGAAGTAAAGGACAATATTTTAAGGGGAAATATGTATACATTATGTTTTATATATTTATTGTTGTTATTATTATAATTTTGTTTTCTTTGGTTTACTCCGTAGACATTATCAAGATCTCTCTCTCTCTCTCTCTCTCTCTCTCTCTATATATATATATATATATATATATATATATACATACCGGTATATATATATATATATATAATAACAAGAAGAAGAAAAACTCAAAGCCTCTTTCGTGATAAATTTATAGATTTTTCGGTAGGAAGACGTCCTAACCGAAAAACCGAAATCCGGTTCCTCATTAATTACAGGCTCGTTATTGATCACCAGGAAAACAACACATAAATGGCGTCGATAATAGTCTAACTTCAGTTTATATTTAAGTATAAAAGCGACCAATCCCCCTTAAGCGACTGTAGGGCGGGCGGTGGGTGGCGGCGGCGGTGTCTTGGGCGGGTTTGTTACACACTACCGATATTACCCCAGGACAAAGCCACTCCAACAGCTTCCTCTCTCTCCACTACCGATTTTACCGGCAAATTGTATCGTAGTCACGGAATTAACCCCTTGAAGATTGTGGCGCACTTTAACAGGTTATTCTGGCTCTCATTAGAAGATTTTATACAGTTTTAGAAGGATCTGTGGGCATTCTAAGGGAAAACACGATCTCAATCAACCCTCTGACTTCCATATACCCTTCCTAATCTGAATCAAAGCGTCTAATTATAGCCGGAACACAGAAAAGAAATGCGTATTGGATCTTGAAAGGGTTAAGGTATTTATGATTTGAGGTACTGGTTTCGAACATATATAGACAATCACCTCTCTCTCTCTCTCTCACCAAAACCGCTATCACACTGGCGATGTTTGCGGGGGAATTATATCGTAATCAGAGAATTAAGATAACATTTTATGAGGAAGTGGTTTCAAACATCTAAAGTTTTTTTTAGATATGCTAGTCCATAATGTAATGTTTTTTTTATTTGTTTTATTTATTTATTTTGTTTTTTTCTACAGAGAACAATAAATACAAACATTTAAGAAATATCTGATATAGTTTAGCGGCAAACGAGACTCCGATACACGTTCGCCACTAACATTGGTATATATTTACCTGTTAACTGTAAATATGACGAAGAGAGAGAGAGAGAAAAAAAGAGAGAGAGAGAGAGAGAGAGAGAGAGAGAGAGAGAGAGAGAGAGAGAGAGAGAGAGAGAGAGAGAGAGAGAGAGAGAGAGAGTATGTATACCCCATCCTATAAATACATCATATTAAACAGAAAATAAAACAAACCATTATCAAAATACTTATGATGACTCACTCGGATTACCAAATAACGCGCATTTATTTTCTCCCCACTCCGACTCTTACACCCACGTCGGTAATAAATCCCATCATCAGATTCATTAAGGGGGCCAACCTCGCTTTTTTTTTTTATCTTTCTCTCCCTCTCTCTTTGGCTTGTATCCATTCGGCCCCATTCAGCCTACTGTTTTAAGACGTTTACCCCATCCAGGTGTCAATATTTTTTTGGCAAGCGGTAGCGAGCCAGCATATATATATTTTGTTATTTTACAGCAAGTTAAATTTGTAAATTTTTCGATAGAAAAGTGTCTCCGGCGAAGACGGATTTCTCCATACAATGCTGGCTCGCTATCGCTCGCCAGGAAGAAATCGACACCTGGATGGGGATAAACGTCTTAAAACAGTTGGCTGAATGGGGCCGAATGGGGACTAGCCAGGGAAAGAGAAAAAGGGAGAGAAAGATAAAATAAAAAAACCCGGTGACCCCCCTTAATAACCCCGGAATGTATTATCGTACCGCGTGACTCACTTTGTTTGTTTGGCCTCAGTAACACCCCCCCCCCCCCCCCACCCCTTAAAAAAGAAATCCATGAAGTTATTTTTATTTTTGGTTGAAGCGGGCTATCGGCTTTAAGGGGGGATGACCGTATTTATTTGCTTGTATATATATCTCTATTATATTTATTTGCTTGTATATAATCTCTATTATATTTATTTGCTTGTATATATATCTATTATATTTATTTGCTTGTATATATTCTCTATTTTATTTATTTGCTTGTATATAATCTCTATTATATTTATTTGCTTGTATATAATCTCTTATATTTATTTAGTGTTCTCCCTAGACCTCCATCAAGCTTTAAAATACACCCCCTAGACCCCCCTTTCAAGATAAATTTGTAAATGTTTTGATAGATTTTCGGTCGGCTCCCTTTAAATTACAGGTTCGCTATCGCTCGCTAGGAAAAAATCGACACCTAAATGACACGAAAAGTCTTAATATTGACAAAGAAATGGGACGAAAGGTCTAAAATCGCCATATTAATGGGCCGAACGTCTTTAAATCTGAACATTAATGAGGCTAAATGTGAGGAAGGGGGCGGGGGAGCAGAAAAAACGCCCCATCTCCCCTTTAAAAGGTAGGCGACATATGACACACGCCCGCAGAATAATACTAATAATAATCCACTCTAGTTCAAGGTTAGTCGATGTGTCAATGGTGTTATTACTATTATTATTATCATTATTATTATTAATATTATTATTATTATTATTGTACGAGTGTATTATTGGTTGTGTGTTATTATTTGTAAAGTATATATATTATCTGGTCACTGATATATATTTGGTTTCTATGTGGATGAGGGAGACAAAAGGCAACACTGCCTGTGACGAGTGCCTCTCCCAGAGTTGAAAGAGTGACAGGGCCAAAATCAAGGAATGTTCGAGCCAAAATGTCGACCCACGGAGTTTGAAGCAATTTAAGTCATAGCATGATGGAAAGATGGATTCAGGGAAAGAGTTCCAGAGCTCAGCTGTTGTATAGAATAACAGATTGGAAGTATCGTTTCACTCTTGAGTTGGAGAGTTACATTAATGTGTTGTTTTAGTCTATGATTATACAGTGTATCTATCTATATCTATCTATCTACTGTATATTTCTATCTATCTTATAGACGTGTATATTTTCAAATTATTCGGCAGTGTTTTACTTTTCTTTTCCTGATAATAGTCTATATATTTCCAAAGTCATTGACAACGTTGAACATAATATACAGTATATACCTATTTAGTTTTTAGACTCATATATTTAATAATAATAATAATCGTCTGATTACATACATAGCGCTCGTATCTCCTTCGAGGATTCTCAAGCGCTTGACACTTCTTTAATCAACCAGAGACCATTACCCATCCCCCCTTGCTCATGGGGAGACATCAAATTAAGGAACACCCCCGTTCTTTAACATTTATCCTCCATTACAAACCCCAATGCACTTGAATAAATTAATGAAAACATATGGTCCTCCCGGGATTCGAACTCGGGACACCACACCCAGAACATAAGCATCTAAGCTATTACACCACCAACACAGTTATCAAATATACACTGTTTACGGCAACCAAGTTAGTATACATTCTGAAATGGCTTGCATTTTCACTAGTCATGATATGAATTTGACGGAAGTCCTTTTTGCACCTTTCTTTCACTAAGCACCCTTCTGTACCGATGCCGTTTTATTTATATATTTGTTTATTCTAGCTATATTTAGACGATGTTATTCAGCTTAGGAAAAGCATAGGCTGCATACTATATCAATTAACCCTTTAAGCTACCATATATCCTTCCGAAGCTTTCATAAACTAGCGTATAATAAGCTGAAATCAAATATAACAACATCACCGGTACTGAAAGGGTTAACTAATGAGCGAACATTCATCAACAAACCGAAAACAAATCCTCCCCAGAACATTTATCTCAATTTCTTCTCAATTTGCAATGAGGCCGGTAATAAATGCAGAATCATAAATGAATAACAAGTGTTGTTCATTGTAGCAATCACAGAGGCTTCTTTATGAACAGGTAAAACACCACTTTTATTGTTGCATTCAGAGTTCTGTAATTATATATATTACTAAGCAGCTTCATAGAAACAACTATAGTTATTGTATCAATTAAATATATATATATATATATATATATATATATATCAGTTAAAGTGTTAGCATTGTAAATAGACAACACTTTCCTAATAACAAGTAGGATGCCGTCGTTATAGATAAATAAACAAAGCCTACTGTAGCAGTCAAAGTGGTTCCATTATAAATAGACATCAAACCACCTTCACTGTAGCAGTCAGAGTGCTTTAATTGTGAACATATAAACCAAAGCTTTCACTGGTTTCATTATAAGTAACAGGAAATCTTCAATGTAGTAGTTTTCCTGTGTCTCTGAAGTAGCTGGAGTAATTACAATGTATAAATTAACACTTAATTGTAATACAAATGGAACTCATAAGGACTGTTTTAACCCCTTCAGCACCATCTGTATTTATGCAAAGACAACTATTGGCAATATTGAATTGTATAAGGCATTATTTATATGAACATTATTCACTTAAACGACATGAATAAGTAGTTCATACAGTATATTCAAAGCAGCCCATCATGCTGTTTATTTTATGTGTGAATTTGTATTTTGTTTTTGTGTGTTCATTGTTTTCTGTTGTGTTGTTCCTATTATGGCTCTGCCTTGAGTCGGCCACCCCCAGAACAAAAAAAGGGAAAAGTGGGCATTGGGCCTGAGTATATGGATGGATTCTTTCAAAGTTTATACAATGAGTAGTCCTCGAACTTATATAACTGACTGTACGAATGGCCTCTTCTGGGTTGGATAAAACCAATTCGCCTCCCTAACCAACTTCACCACCGTCAGCAGTTTTCAAGTTTGTTTTTATTTATATATATTTTTATTTTATTTATTTATTTATTTATTTTTGTCCTCGGTAAACTTAGATTACGAATCCCTACAGTATTCCAGGACGCGCTTCTTCACTTCAATTTGGCTACCATTAGACGATTTTATTCCGCTTGGGAATAAATATTGGAACCCGGTATATATTGAAGTTCATGGATGTATAACTTACTCCTTTTAATCCTGCAGAATCTTCCCAAGCTGAGTAAAATCCTGGAATGCTAGCCGTAATAATGACAGAAGAGCCATCGTAAACTGAAAGGGTTAATTTATTTTTTATTTTTTTTCTATACATTAATTATTCATATCTCTTTAGTTTCCTCGCTAGACCTCCATGAAGCTTAGAAAAACATCACCTAGAGTACCTCGTTCAAGGTAAATGTCTACATTTTTCGGTAGACAAATATCCCGCCGTCGCTTGCCAGGAAAAAAACGACACCTAAATGGCAAAAAAATTCTTAATATTGACAAAGAAATGGAGCGAAAGTTCTCAAATTAGCCAAACTAATGGAACAAATGTCTTAAAATCTCAAAACTAATATGCTTAACATGAGGGAGAAGGGAGTCCAGAAAAAGCGAGTACCTCCCCCTTAACTAGTCTCCTTCCCTCGACAAAATTACAGTCGGCAGGATTTCCGATTGCTTTAGAAGAGGTAATTTTTTAACCTGTGGCTCTTCGATGGCTACAGCTCCAACTTCCTTATAGCATGCAACTCGCATTTGGTCAATTATAGAGTTTTCCCTATGTATTTATCTATATTATCCATCCTTGTTTATACCTTACATATAAAACAATAATCTCAGTTAAAATTGATGGACTTTAGATTCAAATTTAATCTTTTGGATCGAACAACACATCTCGATCCCAAGTTACGTGTCGCTTGCCTACCCTTGCAAATCACACACATTTAATCCCTACGTTTCCCATTTTCCATCCTCGTCTCTGTGCATCATTCTGGCTCAGAGAGAGAGAGAGAGAGAGAGAGAGAGAGAGAGAGAGAGAGAGAGAGAGAGAGAGACGAGCTGGTTGATGCCTTGACGCCATCTTGGGGATTCAAACTGTAAAATTGAATATGTTTTATTATGTACAAATATGGTACATATAAACAGTGTTCTTCGATTTATTATATGCAAATTAAAATTGATAAATGATAATAAGTCATGTGTACCATTTATGTTACAATTATACGTTAATATTTACAATGTAGTCAAGAATATTTGGGCATACCGAGTTATCTAATTGAATACATTGACGTGCAAGAAATATAGCTTTTATGATGGATCTAAGGCGCGGATTATGTCATCAGATACGCTCTATGTATCATATGAGGAGGGACATCTTATTATCAACGTCTCGATAGTATTAACATTGACTAGAAGAAGCCATATGCGAAATGTTGCATTCCTACGGACTCGATATTTAAGTCACTCTGTCATTTTCTTGGGTTTGATAATATCGCACATCCTCTTCCCAACCTGTCTATCCTCCCTCATCTTTAACTTATTTTGTTTTTGTTCACTCTAACTTTTTTTTTTCCACTCTAAGCTCTAACAATAGTGTATCTTCCTCTGTCTACTCCACTCCCAAACCAGGGCATGTATTTATGTTCATTGCATCCCTATCTCGAGGTTTGTGGTACTGCTCCTCGTCAGTTGTCCAGGTTACCAACTATAGTGTTTCCAGGGCTTGTATGTGTGCCCATTCTGTCATTATTGATCCTGGTTACCATGTTCTCAAATGTTTCCAGGGCTCGTATTATTGCCCATTTTGTCATTTCCGCAGATGTTATGGTATTTGTTGATTTCATTAATTGAGTTTAGAATTAGAGTTGGTTGGTGAAAAAAATATATGAATTGGGCGTCCTTAGTGTTCCAGGTTACCGTAATATACTGCAGTGTTTTCAGGGCTTATATTTGTGCCCAGTCTGTCATTTTCCTCTGGTTTTGTGGTATTCCAGGGTTTGTATTACTGCCTCTGCTGTCATTTCCTCGTATTTTATGGTATTATGTCTTATGTTGTGGTATTGGTCGTGGTCAGTTGTCCAAGTGACGGTATACTACAGGTCCCTTCAGGGCTGGCAAGTTAATCTGAGGCGTGGGGAGGCAGCCAGCCGACGACAAGTAATCACCGTGGCTGCCTCAGTCCTCTTTAATCTTCGTAATGCTAAAAATCCCGATCCAGCAGAACTCAGGTGGATGGCCAGAGAACCATTGACACCTGGATGGATACATGCGGGTATACATATAGTCCTGTAAACCTGGATGAATACATGCGGGTATACATATAGTCCTGTACACCTGGATGAATACATGCGGGTATACATATAGTCCTGTACACCTGGATGAATACATGCGGGTATACATGTAGTCCTGTACACCTGGATGGATACATGCGGGTATACATAGTCCTGTACACCTGGATGGATACATGCGGGTATACATAGTCCTGTACACCTGGATGGATACATGCGGGTATACATAGTCCTGTACACCTGGATGGATACATGCGGGTATACATAGTCCTGTACACTTTAAACTCAAATGTCCATGTATCATTAAAATGGTCGTATAACTAAAAGGTGTGTGGTGCAAAATAGTCGTACAATATAGGTAAAAGGTGTGTGGCATTAAATGGTCGTACAATATAGGTAAAAGATGTGTGGCATTAAATGGTCGTACAATATAGGTAAAAGATGTGTGGCATTAAATGGTCGTACAAAATAGGTAAAAGCTGTGTGGCATTAAATGGTCGTACTATATAGGTAAAAGATATGTGGCATTAAATAGTCGTACAATATAGGTAAAAGGTGTGTGGCATTAAATGGTCGTACTATATAGGTAAAAGATGTGTGGCATTAAATGGTCGTACAATATAGGTAAAAGATGTGTGGCATTAAATGGTCGTACTATATAGGTAAAAGATGTGTGGCATTAAATGGTCGTACTATATAGGTAAAAGATGTGTGGCATTAAATGGTCTTACTATATAGGTAAAAGATGTGTGGCATTAAATGGTCGTACAATATAGGTAAAAGGTGTGTGGCATTAAATGGTCGTACAATATAGGTAAACGATGTGTTGCATTAAATGGTCGTACAATATAGGTAAAAGATGTGTGGCATTAAATGGGCGTACTATATAGGTAAAAGATGTGTGGCATTAAATGGTCGTACAATATAGGTAAAAGATGTGTGGCATTAAATGGTCGTACAATATAGGTAAAAGGTGTGTGGCATTAAATGGTCGTACTATATAGGTAAAAGATGTGTGGCATTACATGGTCGTACAATATAGGTAAAAGATGTGTGGCATTAAATGGTCGTACAATATAGGTAAACGATGTGTGGCATTAAATGGTCGTACAGTATAGGTAAAAGGTGTGTGGCATTAAATGGTCGTACTATATAGGTAAAAGATGTGTGGCATTACATGGTCGTACAATATAGGTAAAAGATGTGTGGCATTAAATGGTCGTACAATATAGGTAAAAGGTGTGTGGAATGAAATGGTCGTATATTATAAAAGGTGTGTGGAGTTAATTTTTCGTACAGTATACCTAAAAGGTGTGTGAAGTTAAATGGTCGTATTGTTAGCCGAATAAAGCAAGGTATTTTTGAGTTTGTGTTGGATAAAAGTAATGTTAAATTTAAACTGTATTTTTATGATTGTACTGCAAACGTATAAGATCTAAAGCAAATCTGCTAGACATTGATTTCTACACTTATATCTTCATTATTATTATTATTATTATTATTATTATTATTATTATTATTATTATTATTATTATTATTATTATTATATTAAAGCATAATCTCCCAAGTGGCCAATTAACCCAGCGTGTATAGGTTGGATATAATTCATCTAAAACAAAAAACATGCCTCCATTTTTTAGTAACATTAATTTTGATTCGTCAATACTAACCAACTTAATACAAATACACTCATTGTATTGAGCAATTTACCTGGAAATTTATTTTAGCAACTTTGCTGAGAAGGGTCATACCGAGATTAGGAAAATAGTGTAATGAAAAGAAAAAAAAATACGTCACTGAAAAATGTACACATTTAATTACAAGAGGGATGCCCGATAGATTTTACACTTCATAAAATATATTCCAATTGTGCTGTTAGATATATAAATAGTTGGTAATTATGGTGAAATAATAATAAACAAAATATCTTACTGTAGGATGATTAGTACCAAGCTAATACGTATGCATCGTCTATTTCAAGTAAATCATTAGCAGTAAGTCTAGTATTATCCTTTCGTTCTCAACAACAACTCTTAACCCCTTCTGTACCGGCGACGTCTTAGTTATTTTATTTCAGCCACGTTCACACGATTTTATGAAGCTTAGGAAGGATATGTGGTAGTTACATGGATTAATGGAGATAATTTTAAGCCTTTTTTTTTAGTTGGTTGACGTCCTTCCTAAGCTGAATAATATCGTCCAATATGTGGCACAATATAATGAAAAGGGACGTCACCGGTACAGAATGGGTTAAACATAATGTCAGTATTATGTGGTGTATAAAACGCCCCCCCCCCCCCCCCAGAAGAAAAAAAAACATAGGAAACGTGGGGATTGGGCCTGAGTAAATGGATAGATAAATAGATAAATGGATAGTATGAAATCACGAACGAGAATCAAGAAGGAAAATCCCACACAACAGGTGGATTTATTACCATGAATATACCGGATATATCTCTAAATGGAATCATATCGCAAACACGCAAATTTATTGGCACACTATGTAATAGGAAATTGAATCGTAAACTCAGAAACTCATCCACATGCATTTAGAGATGTATACGAACAGACACGCAATATACATGGACACACACACACACAGACACACACACACACACATCTCTCTCTCTCTCTCTCTCTAGTAACACCGTGCCAAACTAGGCCTGCGCAGAAGTGTAATTGGTTTTAAGAGCGCATGAGCAGCATCCCGAACGCCGACTCCTGTGAAGACCACCAACCATCACCTATTACACACACACACACACACATACACACACACACACACACACACACACACACACACACACTAAGGGGCTGCACGCGAGATATATAGATGTTCTTAAACAGCACTTCCAATTTTGTCTTTTGATGATATTTACCTCGGCTTGGGCTTGACTCCACTCTGCTTGATTGGCCTCTCTCTCTCTCTCTCTCTCTCTCTCTCTCTCTCTCTCTCTCTCTCTCTCTCTCTCTCTCTCTCTCTCTCTCTCTCTCTCTCTCTCTCTCTCTCTCTCTCTCTCTCTCTCTCTCTCTCTCTCTCTCTCTCTCTCTCTCCATTGATTACATATATATTCCCAATACCGTAGACGCTGGCCGGAAAAGTGTTTGGCTGGTGGTGGTGCTAGGAAGGCTGCTATATTGGCTATACTTCATGTGTTGGATGACTGTGATATTGGCCACTTGTGTCCTGACCCCCCCCCCCCCCCCTCCTTTTTAATTATTGTGTGTAAGAAAATATTCAGAAGGGGGGGGGGGGGGCAGTATTCAGGGGAGGGGAGATATATACATTCGAGAAAGAGAAACGTAAATGTGTACGTATGTATGTGTGTATGTGTGTGTGTCTGTATATATATATATATATATATATATATATATATATATATATATATATATATATATATATATATATACTGTATATATGTGTGTGTATGTATGCATGCATATGTGTGTGTGTGTGTGTGTGTGTGTGTGTGTGTGTGTGTGTGTGTATGTATGTGTGTGCTTCCTCTAACCACCCATCTGACCACAGTAACCTGCCAACACTATAAAAACCAGGATAGATAATTACTGTCATTATTGTATTAGTGTTTATGTCGTATGTGTCTAGGGCTTTAAAGAAACAAACTATTACCTGGAGTATTAGAGCGAATACAACAATTATTATTATTGCTAGATTAGGGGGATAGGTGTTATATTATTTGTTTATATATTTTAGTTTCCTCCCTATGCCTCCATCAAGCATCAGACAATATCCTCATGATTCCCCTTCGAGATTTATTTGTACATTTTTCTACCGAAAAATGTCCCGCCCAAAGGCTGATTCCTCCCCATTGTTTAACCCCATTAGTAATCGCCAAACTAAGAGGGGCGAACGTCTTAAAATATCAAAAGTAATGGGGCTAAGCATGAGGGAGAAAGGGTCCCAGAAAAAAATAATCAGTCAAGTGGCAATCTCCCCCTAAACAATTATTTCCCTTCGCAGAGTATATTAGCGACAGACATACTGTGGAAATGAGTGTTGTTTACAGGGAGTACAGTCGGCCTAATAAGTGATGTCTCAGTACCAGGTATATTTTGGTCCATAATTGATTTCAGCAATATCTAAACTTACTGTATTCATTTTGAGGGGGATATACAAACTTATTCCTACAATTACCCACCCTAGTCAACATCTGGCAGACATTATTACAGCACAGAGAGAACCAAACGTAAGGACAGCTGAGCAATGACTTATTAGCGCGACCGTACATAGATTAGCTTACCTATTTACATCGGTATCATTATTTTTCATATTATTTCGTCCACTAACGGCGCTGCGAAAGGAAAGCATTGTTTTTGAACGCAACTCTTAGCAACATATTTTTCTATAATTATTGAAAAGACAATGATATGCTCCGTATTGTTTTCATCATATCTGTATCAACTCTCTATAATTAACAGTATATTTAGCATTGGGAACCAGATTAACTTGCTCATGTATTAATTTACACCCTATGTGGTGGATTGTGTTCTTTTATTTCATAAATTTTATTTTAGTAAGCGTTGTTTCCACATAGCGATTTTGATGTGTTGTTTTGACTTTATATTGTCTTTGTCCCAGTTTTGGTTTGCTTTGTTTGCAAGTTTTACATTTTATTTAATACAAACTTCGTAGATGCTGAGCTATGAAGATTGGTCCGACGCTTGTGGGATATTGTGATATTTTGTTTAATTGGTGTTGAGGATGTTGGTTGCTTTTGTAATGTTCGTGCATTTTAATTTGTTTCTTGGGCTAACAAAAACACCTTCCCAGACTATCTTTATACTAAGAAATGCCCACCCAATCCAACTAAGAAATGCCCACCCAATCCAACTAAGAAATGCCCACCCAATCCAACTAAGAAATGCCCACCCAATCCAACTTGTAAAATATTCGATAGAAAAACGTCCTGACTAAAGGGTGCTTTCTTCTGCGTTACAGGCTCACTATCGGTCGCCCAGATTTTTGTTTAGAAAACTTTAATGGGGCGAAGCGTCGCATTATCGCCAAAGTAATGGGGTGAAACTTCTTAAGAACTAATGGAGCAAAACAGGGAAGTCCCAAAGACCCCCCTTGGACCAAATAGGCCCTAGGCAAAACATATGATCCAGCTAAGAACCACTAGATTATACTTAGATATATGGAGGGGGCAGTGAGAAGAGGAGAATGTGTTTTATTTTATTTTTGAGTACTTATAAGAACGTTTCCAAAATGATCATGATTGAAAATACATGATATAATATGCTCAATCATTTCAAATTAGTGTATAATATAGTTCCTTTACATCACAAATAGCACCCTATGTATACTAACTCGATAATATACTCTATTCTAGATATTGCTTTCAATCGACAATATCGATTAATTATATTCTAGTGTAAAATACTGAAGCCGACACGAATTTTCATTAAATCTATGAATAGTATGATTGACATAAGTTTTGTTTTGTATGAAACCCATAATTCGTTATTTGAAAAAAAATACTGTATAACAAATTTCAATATTAAGCCATTCATACGTTTTTTTCCTTTCCTACCTAACATCACAGAGCGGGTACTAACTAACATAGGCAACTGTATGTATTAAGGGGAGATCTCCACTTGAGGGATTTTTTTTCTTTACCCCTTTCTCCCTTATGTTTAGCCCCATTGCTTATGAAGTTTTAAGACGTTCGCCCCATTAGTTTGGCGATTTTAAGAAGTTTCACCCCATTTATGTCACTTTTAAGACCTTTCGTCCCATTTAGGTGTCAATTTTTCCTGGCGAGCGATAGCGAGCCTGTAATTTAAGAGGAACCGGCCTTCGGCCGGAAAAAATTTCTACCGAAAAATGTACAAATTTATCTTGAAAGGGGTCATGGGGGTGTAATTTCAAGCTTGATGGAAGTCTAGGAAACATACTAAAAACCTCCCCTTAATAAGTAAATGCGCGAATCAGTATTATATAAAGTATGTAATAAAAGACCAGAAAGCATACATGTCGCTCTGTTACATCTATTACATCTATTACATGTAGTACATCTTCATTTACATCTATTACATCTTCATTTACATCTATTACATCTTCATTTACATCTATTACATCTTCATTTACATCTATTACATCTATTACATCTTCATTTACATCTATTACATCTTCATTTACATCTATTACATCTATTACATCTGTTACATCTTCATTTACATCTATTACATCTTCATTTACATCTATTACATCTTTATTTACATCTATTACATCTTCATTTACATCTATTACATCTATTACATATTCATTTACATCTATTACATCTTCATTTACATCTATTACATCTGTTACATCTATTACATCTATTACATCTATTACATCTTCATTTACATCTATTTCATCTATTACATCTATTACATCTTCATTTACATCTATTTCATCTATTACATCTACTACATCTTTATTTACATCTATTACATCTATTACATCTATTACATCTATTACATCTTCATTTACATCTATTACATCTATTAGATCCATTACATCTTCATTTACATCTATTACATCTATTATATCTATTACATCTTCATTTACATCTATTACATCTATTACATCTATTACATCTTCATTTCCCACCAGATGTCCGCTTGGCCGCCGAGAACCAAGAGGCTTATATACTGAAATGCAAACAACATATCCAGTATTTATTCACAATAATATCCAGCCCACATATCTGTAAATATGTATAAGAGTTCCATCAGCGCACAAGGACGTTTATATAAGCTCGCACACGCATACACACAGATATGCACACATACATATAAATATACATACATACACACACCCACTCACATGCACATTTACACACACACACACACATGCACATTTACACACACATTTCATTTACACACACACACAAACACACACACACACACACACAAACACACACACACAAACACACACACACACACACACACACACACACACACACACACACACTCACACCCGCCCCAAGCGTCAACCTCCGTGAATGATCTGATTCCTAATGATGTAATGGTTTCCGAGGCAAAAACCTGGGACATTTTGGGCTTGCTTTGTGAGCGTGTTTGAATGCAGGCGACTGGGAGGGGGGGGGGGGGGGGAGGGGAGGGGGGTGAAAGGGAAGGAAAAGAGTATGTACAGTGGGGGGGGGGGGGGGGGGTAGGTGTAGCTGGTAGTAAAGTAAAAGCTTGGGAAGGAGGGGCCCAGGGAAGGAAGGGGGTTGGGGGGGGGGGGGGGTTGTATATAGGGGTTGATGGGCAAAGGCAAAGGCAGGAAGGGATGC
>CM064532.1:34023877-34069905 GCA_032716605.1 Paralithodes platypus | reverse complement strand
ATAGGACGGAAGGAGGGAGGGAGGGGCGGGAGGGTTGATATTATAAAAAAGAGGGAGTAAGAAAGTGTGGGAAAGTGGGAGATGATGCAGGAATGTGAAGATGCGTATTGGGGAGATTAGGAAGATGAACCTATGATTATACTCGGTTTCATTTTATCTGACGGTAAATTGAATCCCTTAACAACTGATATATCGATACTAAATGAAAACCAAAATTAATCTACTATGTCTCTGCGTCGTTTTAATGCCACGTTTTCATTATTAGCGGCCGCATATCACGAACAACTAACTATTCAGATAGGATTAATCAGTAGGCATGTGTAATTTCTTTTGCAAACTAATTTCTTCCTATACTATTTAAAAACTGTCCCTGTGGGCATTTCCTGACCCATAAGGTTACACTTCATCCTATTTTCCGGTACGGCTTTTTAGCCGGAGGGAGCGGAGGGTGGGGAGAGAGCCTTCTACATGACTGTCCTATTCTTCCACTATAAAATGTCCCTGTCTAGTAGTATTAAGGCCGGACCACATAGTTGGGACTGCAAGGGGTATGTGTGGTCTGAGTATATGTGTAACTCTCTCCTCTGGAAGTGACTTTGAAACGGATTTTGGTGCTCTGATCATCATTGACATAATGTTTTCCAAGCAGTCCATTAAATAGGAGAAGAACGCTCCGAACATAATGGGCTGTATTAAGAGGCAATTTAAGTATAGACATAAGGAAATAGTCCTCACAGTTTAGAACGCTTTGATACGGCCTCTCCTCGTTTATGATGTTAAATTATAGTCTCAACCACTCAATAAATATATAGAGCGACTGGAAAGAGTACAAGCTAGGGCTACAAACGTTATTCCATCGATTAGAAGACTGAGCTACGAGGACCGGTTGAGAGCTCTTGATCTCTTTCCGTTTTAAACACGGAGAGAGCCTACGAGATCGGCTCATTGAAGTTTTTGAAATAGCTAAGGGGTTTGACAATGTGGATACTGTATTACCAAAATGTTTAGTCTCAAGATGAACACAACACACAACCATGGCTGAAAGTTTGATTTAATACGGTGTTAAACTAGTATTTGTTGAAACTTTTTCTCATACAAGATATGTTGTTTACTGAAGAAGGCTCCTATAGAAGTTGTAAGTAGTTCTTCAGTAGAGCAGTTCAAAAATAGAGTAAATAGTATTTAGCAATGAGTGTAATGCACTACACAATCTCTCTTTTTCAGTTTCGAGAATCTCCTCGGAATGGGCCGCAAGGTTTTTAGAGATACTATGCCTTGTAACTCCTTGTTACTTATATATATATATATATATATATATATATACTGTATATGTGTGTGTGTGTGTGTGCCGCGCCCGAGAGTGTGGTCCAAAACACGCTCGTACAAGGTGGAGTATTGTTATAGTCCATTCATTATAAGTTGGCTAGAAATCGTGACCCCCTAACCACTGTAAAAAAAGGGCTGGAGCAAATGGGCTGTAAATGTCCACCCTTATTCCCTGGCTGAATCTTCCCGTATGGTAGAAATATATGCTAGATTACTCTAGTCGTTTATTAGTTATACAGGTTAGTGATCAAGATGTGTGGCCCAAAATGTAATGGAAATACTGTAGATAGACTCGAGTAAATCATTGACAAATATATACTTATCCTGGTGGGAGTGTGGTAACTGACTAGTTCACGGAATGTATAATTATCAAGTTAAAATTATTGGTTGGACACTCACTCTCTCTTTCTCTTATCCATCCACTTACTGTAAGTTTACATATCCATTATCTTCCCTTCTCTCTCTCTCTCTCTCTCTCTCTCTCTCTCTCTCTCTCTCTCTCTCTCTCTCTCTCTCTCTCTTATCCATCCACTTACTCTACGTTTATATATCCATTATCTTCCCTTCTCTCTCTCTCTCTCTCTCTCTCTCTCTCTCTCTCTCTCTCTCTCTCTCACTCTCACTTCCATCCACTTACTGTACGTTTATATAACCATTATCTTCCCTTCTCTCTCTCTCTCTCTCTCTCTCTCTCTCTCTCTCTCTCTCTCTCTCTCTCTCTCTCTCTCTCTCTCACTCACTCTCTTCCATCCACTTACTGTACGTTTATATAACCATTATCTTCCCTTCGCCCTCTCCCTTCTTGTTCGTCTCCCTCCGTTTATCCCTTCTACCGCAACACCACAAACACTCATCCTCTCTCTCTTTCTCATATGTGTAAATATCTATATATATATATATATATATATATATATATATATAAATATATATATATATATATATATATATATATATATATATATATAGAGAGAGAGAGAGAGAGCACTAACAAATATATCTCCCCCTAACCACCACCAAGGATCCAATATCACCAGGTTTACATCAGAGGCAAAATCGTCAAAAAACCCAATCACCGAGTAAAAAAGCCTTAGGGATAATGGCCGTTCAAGTTTGTCAAGTTATATGACCACCACAGAGCTCTTATAAACTTTCTCCGTTCGGTGGTGTCCTTGTTGCCACTTTCCTCCAATATTCTGTTAAGGGGGTAGTGCTTGGTTGTTGGTCTATATTTTTATTTATTTATTTATTTTTGAGTTTCCTCGCTAGAATCTCCTTTCAAGGTAAATTTTTAAATTTTTCGGTAGAAAAAATTTCCGACTGAAGGCCGGTTTCTTCTAAAATTAGAGGCTCGCTTTCGCTCGTCAGGTAAAAATCGACACCTAAAGGGCACGAAGGGTCTTAATATTGACAACAAAATGAGGCGAAGGGTCTCAACATCGCCAAACTAACGGAACGAATGTCTTAAAACCTCAAAACTAATATGCTAAACACGAGGGAGAAGGGGGTCCATAAAAAGCGAGTAGTACCCCCTTAACACTGTCTGGTCTTGGGGGTTATTAGGATGTTTGGTTTAATTATTATTGAGGATTATACCTGTTGTTGTCATAAGGTTACACTCTGTAGAAAATCAAGCTTCAGAAGCAAAATTGTCTTAATTACGCTCGTCTAGGATAGTTTTATGCAAGAAGATGAATATATGCATTATTATTGATTAGTGTATGTACCCAGCCTATATTCAATCGTATACTGTTAGTGCTGAGAATCTGATTTATATTTCATTGCACCGTTTCGTCTTGTTGAATTATCGATCTCAATCCTGGTGTTTTGGGTATGGAATGCTAACTAGGTGTATATGGTATTTCTACATCTACGCACATGTATGTGGGTTAATTATTTTTTTTTAACACGCAATGAAACACAGACACAATGTGATAAAGCAAAACACAATGCTGTAGATATATAGGTAGATATATGCATAGATGGATGTATATATGAGAGAGAGAGAGATTTACATAGAGTTACACAGATACTCAGACCATACAGACCTAGTGGTCCTTACTAGGTGGTCCGGCCCTAATACTACTAGACACCTACCTACCTAAGGTCTCCTAAGGTTGGGTTCGCCATACTTCTAGTGGCACCGAGGAGCTTGCCGCCCCTCGGGACAGTTTAAAGTAGAAGGATAGGACAGCAAAGTAGAGAGAGAGAAATTTGTATTTGCGTGAATAAAAACATTGTACGATTGTGTATCTGTTTACTTGAGTGCAGCCAAGTACACAAACACGGCACTAAACAAGTACCCACTCAAACACTCCTCTTGTATCGCGTTAGGAAGCAGCGCTGTTTACCTCCTACCCGAGAACACCGCAACTTAAAACTGAGATCAATTTCATCGCTGCAAGCAAGAAAAAGTCCCTCCAATCACCGCCGACAGATCCCGCAAGCAAATAATCGAGATCATGCTTGGCGATGAAAGCTGAAACGGAAAAAAAAGCCTCCACGAATCGATGTCCACTGATCTTGATGGATAGCCCGAGTTCGAGGCTTCAGTATTCGTGTTGTGTTACTTGTGTATGTATCAGGGAGGCACTTTTCACCACTCCATTATTTTGGTATTATTGGCATCAGTATTTAGATATCATAGGTTGCGTTTCAAATACGAAGGGGATTATATATTTCGGAATTAGTTAAGGATGGTTATGAGGGTCAATATCTGGTTATTGGAATTCGTTGCTTTGCCTTTGCAGCATGTACAGTATATAATTATGTATATATATATATATATATATATATATATACCGGTATATATATACAGTATATATATATATATATATATATATATATATATATATATATATACAGTATATATATATATGTGTATATATAATGAGAGAGAGAGAGAGAGAGAGAGAGAGAGAGAGAGAGAGAGAGAGAGAGAGAGAGAGAGAGAGAGAGAGAGAGAGAGAGAGAGAGAGAGAGAGAGAGAGATGCAACATATACATGTAGGGGGAAGTTTCAATATGTCAAAGTAATTTGTAAAGTTCGGTAGTTGTGTTATTGTGGTAGTTGTGTATTTGTGGTAGTTGTAGAGTTGTGGTAGTTGTGGTAGTTGTGGTAGTCGCGATACTTACAGATAGATTAACAAAGTGATGCGTGATTAGATGATCCTCCTGGTCCCTGAAACTTGTTCTTCTCTAGACTAATGTGTTGATTGACAGCGGATATACATGGAGGCGGGTGATGTGAAGGCTGGTGGAGACGAGTGAAAAATAGGATTGTTGATGGACGCACAGTGTTATAGATTAGTATTTATGCACTTTAGAAAAATTATATGTTCGTTTAGTTAATTCCTTCAATGTTCAAGATTAATGCACTGTACAATATATATATATATATATATATATATATATATATATATATATATATATATATATATATATATATATATATATACTGTATAATTATACTGTATAATATGGTGTTAGTTTAATTTTAAGCATTATATACAGTATTCGCGGAAGCTTCTATATATAGTCTATTTAAAGCGTTGCGAACTTCAGAAGGATGATACGGTTGTGCAAGATTGATCATATTAATAACAATATGGACCGTGTGGGTAGTGTGAGTGGGCGGATCTGTGGCAGGAACTATAGTCGGTTCAAAAGGATTTGGCAGGAAATAATTGACCCTTAGTGTGTTGTAAACGAATATGATGCTTCTTTGTCCTGATGGGGGCAGGAATGATCGGAAACTTAGACATGTTGAGGTTGTGAATGTTAAGGTGGGATGGGATTATTTTTCTGCTCAATTATGTATTTTTTTTTATTATTTTTTTAGTTTACTCCCTAGACTTCATCAAGCTTAAAAAACATCCGGCCAAGACCCTCTTTCAAGATAAATTTGTACATTTTTCTCGGCCGGAGGCCGGTTCCTCTTAACTTACAGGCTTGCTAGCGCTCGTCAGGAAACAATCGACTCCTAAATGACACGAAAAGTCTTAATATTGACAAAGAAATTGTGCGAAAGGTCTTAAAATCGCCAAACTAATAGACCGAACGTCTTATAATCTGAAAGCTAATGGGTCTAAACATGGGGAATAAGGGGGACCAGAAAAACGACCCATCTCCCCTTAAACAGACACACTAATAACCAGTCAGAATCTCAGAATAGTTTGCATGAATTTCGCCAACATATTTGCTTAAGTCGGTGTCACACGAGCCATTTTTAAAGCAATTTTTACGGGCAATTATGGTCAGGAAGCTTTAAAAATTACACTTTATCAGAATTCAGCCGCCTAATATAATCTACCTTCAGTCTAGTTACCGATACCAGTGCGAAAATGTCCCAAAATAATACGAGAACTTACTTTCTCATGGAAAATTGACGGAAAAAGCGCTCGTGTGACAGCGGCTTTATAATCCCGTCGCCCACACTCCTGCTTCAGTAGGATATAGGATAGGTTATACGCCAAGGAAGAAGCGATTCCCTTCAGGAGGCGATCGGTAGAGCGCATACCTCCGTCAGGGTAGGTGGAAATGTGCCCTCTACCGAGTGCCCCTCTAGTTTTGTTATTTAATGAATTAAGGGGAGATTTCCACTTGAGGGAATATTTTTTTGACCCCTTTCTCCCTCATATTTAGCCCCATTGCTTTTCTAGTTTTAAGACGTTCGCCCCATTATTTTGACGATTTTAAGAACTTTCGACCCATTTCTGTCAATTTTAAGACCTTTCGTGCCATTTAGGGGTCGATTTTATCCTGGCGAGCGATAGCGAGCCTGTAATTTAAGAGGAACCGGCTTTCAGCCGGGACATTTTGGACATTTTTCTACCGAAAAATGTGCAAATTTATCTTGAAAGGAGCTCAAGGGGGTGCAATCTTAAGCTTGATGGATATCTAGAGACCAAACTAAAAACCTCCCCTTAACCCATTCTGTACCGGTGCCGTCCTTCTAACTTTATTCTGGCTACTATTTGGATTGTATTCAGTTTAAAAAGAGCCTCCAGCAATTGACAGGCTTCGTACTACCACACTTAAGGGGAGATTTCCACCTGAAGGATTTTTTTTGGACCCCTTTCTCCCTCATGTTTAGTCCCTTTGCTATTGAGATTTTAAGACGTTCTCCCCATTAGTTTGGCGATTTTATGAACCCTCGCCCCATTTCTGTCAATTTTAAAACCATTCGTGCCATTTAGGTGTCGATTTTTTCCTGACGAGCGATAGCGAGCCTGTAATTTAAGGGGAATCGGCCTTCGGCCGGGACATTTTTCTACCGAAAAATTTACAAATTTATCTTGAAAGAGGGTCTAGGGGGAGTAATTTTAAGCTTGATGGAAGTGTAGGGAATTCACTAAAAACCTCCCCTTAACCCATTTTACCACCACAGATACTTCTAAAACTTCACAAAATCGTCTAAATATAGCCAGAATATAATTGATAAGACGTCGCTGGTACAGAACGGGTTAAGTAAATTATAATATTTGATAGCATGTATTATATAGACATTCAGGGGTTCTTTGTGAATGTATTGGTATATTTGCAATAGCCTCATACGCGTGGATATCACCCAAACTATATATTTGTCTATGTCTCCCCCAATGTATTACCTTTTACTTACTGTAAAGCCGGTATCACACGAGAGCTTTTATAGTCAACATTCGATGATCAAAATTTTTGGAATATTTTGCTAGGGTATCGGAAACTAGACTGATGGTAGATGAATTTAGGTTGCCGAAATATGATAAATGTTGACCTCATAAGCTGCCAGACCAGTGTTGAGGATACATGTTAACTATAAAAGCGCCCGTGTGATACCGGCTTTAATTACGTCCTTATTCCCATTATCCGGCCGCCAGAAACACCACCAGCCTCTCCGGCACATCAAAGTTTGGCGGGCTTTCGATTGCTCTACATATAAATCATAATTCCGGATCTACTATTCATTTCCCAGGATTGCATGGTTCAATTTTCGGCTGTATGAATAACAATTCCTCGTTGCTTTTGCATTTACATTGGCAAGATTAAGGGGAGGTTTTTAGTTTGTTTACTACTCATCCAGGAATCTTAAAATGTCACCCCCTTGACCCCCTTTAAGATATATTTGTACATTTTTCGGTAGAAAAATTTCCCGGCCGAAGGCCGGTTACTCTCAAATTACAGGCTCGCTATCGCTCGCCAGGATAAAATCGACACCTAAATGGCACGAAAGGTCTTAAAATTTACAGAATGGGGCGGACATTCTTAAATTAAAATCACCAAACTAATGGGGCAAACGTCTTAAAATCTCGAAAGCAATGGGCTTCGACATGAGGGAGAAAGGGGTCACGAAAAAAGTCCCTCAAGTGGAAATCTCCCCCTAATCAGACAGGAAAGTAGAGAGATGAGAAACGGGGAAAGGAGGGGCTGAGACAGAGGGGATAAAATACAACTGGCAATGCTAGGAGATAAAATACAACTGGCAATGCTAGGAGATAAAATACAACTGGCAATGCTAGGAGATAAAATACAACTGGCAATGCCTGGAGATAAAATACAACTGGCAATGCTAGGAGATAAAATACATCTGGCAATGCTAGGGGATAAAATACAACTGGCAATGCTAGGAGATAAAACACAACTGGCAATGCTAGGAGATAAAATACATCTGGCAATGCTAGGGGATAAAATACAACTGGCAATGCTAGGAGATAAAATACATCTGGCAATGCTAGGGGATAAAATACAACTGGCAATGCTAGGAGATAAAATACAACTGGCAATGCTAGGAGATAAAATACATCTGGCAATGCTAGGGGATAAAATACAACTGGCAATGCTAGGAGATAAAATACATCTGGCAATGCTAGGGGATAAAATACAACTGGCAATGCTAGGAGATAAAATACATCTGGCAATGCTAGGGGATAACATACAACTGGCAATGCTAGGGGATAAAATACAACTGGCAATGCTAGGAGATAAAATAGAACTGGCAATGCTAGGGGATAAAATACAACTGGCAATGCTAGGAGATAAAACACAACTGGCAATGCTAGGAGATAAAATAGAACTGGCAATGCTAGGAGATAAAATACAACTGGCAATGCTAGGAGATAAAATACAACTGGCAATGCTAGGGGATAAAATACAACTGGCAATGCTAGGAGATAAAATACAACTGGCAATGCTAGGAGATAAAATACAACTGGCAATTCTAGGGGATAAAATACAACTGGCAATGCCTGGAGATAAAATACAACTGGCAATGCTAGGAGATAAAATACAACTGGCAATGCTAGGGGATAAAATACAACTGGCAATGCTAGGAGATAAAATACAACTGGCAATGCTAGGAGATAAAATACAACTGGCAATGCTAGGGGATAAAATACAACTGGCAATGCCTGGAGATAAAATACAACTGGCAATGCTAGGAGATAAAATACAACTGGCAATGCTAGGGGATAAAATACAACTGGCAATGCTAGGAGATAAAATACAACTGGCAATGCTAGGGGATAAAATACAACTGGCAATGCTAGGAGATAAAATACAACTGGCAATGCTAGGAGATAAAATACAACTGGCAATGCTAGGGGGTAAAATACAACTGGCAATGCCTGGAGATAAAATACAACTGGCAATGCTAGGAGATAAAATACAACTGGCAATGCTAGGGGGTAAAATACAACTGGCAATGCTAGGAGATAAACTGTTGTGTGAGGAGTGAAGTGTTAGTAATTAGAGTTATGGTGGAAGCTTGGGAAATAAAGTGTGAACGATAAATAATTGAAGTGTGTGGAATAAAAATAAAATGTAATCGATAAATAATTGAAGTGTGGAATAAAAATAAAATTTAATCGATAAATAATTGAAGTGTGTGGAATAGAGTTTACAAGATGAGGAGATACATTGAAGTTTGAAATGCAGTTTGGATGATAAGCGATAAACTGAAGTGTATGAATGATATGAGATTAACTGAAGTGTGAGGAGTAAAGTGTGAATAGTAGGGGATTAACTGAAGTGTATGAATGATAAGAGGTTAATTGAAGTGTGAGGAGTAAAGTGTGAATAGTAGGGGATTAACTGAAGTGTGTGAAATTAATTGTGAATGATAGTAGATAAACTGAAGTGTGTGAAATGAAGTGTAAAGGATAGATTAACTGAAGTGTGACGAATAAAGTGTGAATGATGGTGATGAACTGAAGTGTGTGAAATTAATTGTGAATGATAGGATATATACTGAAATGTGGAGATATACTGTAGGTTGAAGTTTGTGGTATATAGACACAATATTAAGGGCGGGGGGGTGTATTTTTTCCTCATTTATATATTTTTATAATTTTCTTAGTTTCCTCCCTAGACCTCCATCAAACTGAAAAAAAACATCCATTAGATCACCCTTCTAGATTAATTTGTAAATTTTTCGGTAGGTCGGTTCTTCCAAAATTACAGGCTCACTATCGTTCGCCAGGGGAAAAATCGACACCTAGATAGCACGAAAGGTCTTAATATTGACAAAGAAATGGGACGAAAGGTCTTAAAATCGACAAACTAATGGGGCAAACATCTTAAAATCTAAAAACTAATGGGGCTAAACATGATGGAGAAGGGGGGGTAGGGTGTCTAGAAAAACGACCCATCTCCCCTTATTAAGATACAAATGATGGAGGTCTGTGGAATATCACGCAGACGCTACAAGGTTAACCCTTTGAGGATCATGACGCATCTTGCAGTTTCTTGTAGATGCCTATGTTCTGGGTGTGGTGTCCCGAGTTCGATTCCCGGGAGGACCATATGCTTTCATTAGTTTATTCAAGTGCCTTGGGGTTTGTAATTGATGATTAATGTTAAGAACGTGATGTTATTTAATATGTATGACGATTGTATATAGCTAAGGAAAGATCTCTAGCAATTAAAGGGGTAAAGTCAATCTCAATTAACCTTTCGACTCACGCATATACACATACCGGTATACGTATGATGCGGAAATATTCCTGTAATGATAAACCTTATAGCCTAGTGATTCATACAACCTAATAAAACACCAAGGTTTGTTTTTAAGGGGGAAGCTTCACTTTTAGGTCGATTTTTTTCATTTATTTATAATTGTTCTAGTTTCCTCGCTAGATCTCCATCAAACTTATAAAATCAACCCAAGAAACCCCCTTCAAGATATACTAGCAGGGGTACCCGGCGTTGCCCGGGTACTACCACCACTACTACTACCATAATCACCATCATCAATCACTACTACCACAATCATCACAATGCTACTACTACCATAATCACCGGCCTCGACCTCCCTGTGCCTCATTAAACGGCGACCTCAATTTCGGCCGCTAAATGACCTCCGATTTTGGATCTGACCTCATCCGTACCCCCATTTTGGGGGGCTGCGAACAACTTTCGTTCCATACACCTTTTCGATCGGAGACCTCCTGCCCCAAACGGCAATTTTTTTCATTTTTTTTCTTTCAATTTCGGCCTCGAAACAACCTCCGATCGTGGCCTCGCCCCCTCTATGACCTGACCCAGGTCAATTGACACCCATATGCAAAGTTTCAGCTCCCCCAGGTCCAAAACTGCGGCCGCCTATCTAGAACACACAGACAGTGGTGATGGGCTGGTCTATCAGAGTGAGAACTGAGCGATCTCTGCCATACCCATAGCTTACTCTGACTGTTCCTTTTACTTATATATTTTCTAGATCTCAAGTGACGGCGTCTCTTCCGTGGATTGACCTCCCAATCTACCAAGATTGGAAGCCAAAGCGTCACATTTTTCCTTTGCCTCTCAACTTTCTCTTCATAATTGCTGAGGGGCACAGGGCCCTGGGTGGGGCTTTGGTTTCCAGGGCGTTTCCTCACCCTCCTCAGCTCCCCGCCATGGAGTGGCTTCGGTCACCCAGACTTTATTGTGGTCGGCAGGGAGGGTTCTGTGGGGGCGCTCGGTTGTGGCCTTGGCCTTGCTCGGGGCCTTGGGGCTGTTCGGCCAGGCAGCTTGGGGAACGGCAACAACAACAAAACACATAGACAGACAAACAGACAGACACACGAACTGATTTGTCCCAATTTTGGTTTGTTTAGTTTGCAAGTTTTACATTTTAATTAATAATATAGATTTGTACATTTTTCGGTAGAAAAATTCCCGGCCGAAGGCCGGATACTCTTATAATTACCGGCTAGCTTTCGCTCGTCAAGACAAAATCGACACCTAAATGGCACGAAAGGTCTTATTGACAAACCAATGGAGTGTAAAGTCATAAAAGCGCCAAACTAATGAGTTGAACGTCTTAAATTCTAAAAACCAATGGGATTAAATATGAGGGATAAGTGGGCCAAAAAACCCAGCCCCTCTCCCCTTAATGTAATCAATCATTTTAGTAAATGAAAATCGAAAATGCAGTTAATGGCATAAGTTTGATTATTATGCATAGTATAAGTAACACCCCGTTCTTAACATAAATCATCAATTACAAACCCCAACGTACTTAATTAAACGAATGAAAGCATATGGTCCTCCCGGAATTCCAACTCGGGACACCACACTCAGAACATAAGCACCTTAACCATTACACCACCAACACAGTTTCATAAGATAACATAAACTAACCTAACTCTTTGCAGATTGTGATGCATTTTGACAGTTTATTCTAGCATTATTCTCGCATTAGGCGATTTTATACAGTATGAAGGATCAGTGGAAGTTATACTGGTAAAGATTATCTCAATTAACCCTCGGAATTTCATAGAACCTTCCTAATCTGAATAATATCGTCAAGGATCGTTGGAAATTATATGGATTAAGACCATCTCAACTAACCCTCTGACTTTCACAGACCCTCCCTAATCTGAATATAATCGTCTAATGATAGCCGGGAATGCGTATTGGATTTTGAAAGGGCTAATTATAAAATACAAAAAAAATAACTGAGGCTTCGATTTACCCAAAGACTTTATCTTTCTTTTACACTACCTGGAGCCTCGCTAGAACTACACAAAAGTCGCCTTGCTAAAGCCGGAGTCACACGAGCCGTTTTTCGAGCAATTTTTACGGGCAATTATGGTCTGGCAGCTTAAAAAATTACACTTTATCAGAATTCAACCGCCTAACATACTCTACCTTCAGTCTAATTACCGATACCAGTGCAAAAAAGTCCCGAAATATAACGAGAAAAAACTTGCTCATGGAAAATTGACGGGAAAATCGCTCGTGTATCAGCGGCTTAATACCGAACTGCCAAAAGTGAAAAGCGGAGCAAAAAGCCATACAGGAGAAAAGGCAAATCCGTCGAAATCCCGATATTGCCGAATTCCTGAGCTAATCCGAACGTCGGTAAAAACTAGAGAGGCGAAACAGCCCAAGAAAGAAGCTGAAATGAAAATGATTGCAAATGGAGAGAGCCCCTTAAAATTCCCCCTTGTAAAAAATGAGTGAGCGAGAATTGGCCACTTGCGAGTTTCAGGCTATAAGGAAGTTGGAGCCATAAACATCAATATTAAACAGAAATGCAATAATAATGTAGGTTTCTAATGGATACAAAGTATGTTGAATTGGGTTTTATGTATTTATTTAAGCACTACAACCGCAATTTAGGTGATAATTCTGTTAATTAGCGATGCCTACAGCTCTAACTTCTTTATAGACCGAAACTCGCAAGTGGCCAATTGGGGGAGCATAGGTAGGAGCCGTGGGGTGGTGATGAAGGCAATTGTGGCTATTAACATATAAACAAGGATTTGGACGGGGTTATTACTCATGTACAGTCGGCCTAATAAGTGATGTCTCGGTACCCAATATGTTTTTATCAATAATTGGTATCAGCAAAATGTACACACAATGTCTTCTTTTTGAGTGAGATATACCAATGTGTTCCTACAGTACACTTACCCACCCTATTCAACATCTGACAGACATTAATACAGCCCAGAGCGAGCCAAACGTAATGCCAGCTGAGGCATGACTTATTAGCGCCACCGTTCAGTCACGTTCATTAATTCTTGATACACTCTGGACCCTCGAATTGAGGAAACGGACCTGCGAAACGATACATTTTGAAGCTTCGGACTTCTTAAGGGGAGAGTACTTGGTTTTTGGTCTATGTATATATTTATTTATATATTTTTGAGTTTCCTCGCTAGACCTCCATCAAACTTAAAATAGCACCCCTTAGACCCCCTTTCAAGATTATTTTCTACATTTTTCGGTAGAAAAATGTTGAGGCCGAAGACCGGTTCCATAAAAAAATTACAGGCTCGCTTTCGCTCGCCAGGTAAAAATCGACACCTACTATGGGTTTCGGAGGCTGTGTTGCATCGTTTTTCGGGAGTAACTTAACAAACAGTTGGATCAGTATGATATTTTCTCAGAGCTTGTTTCACACCGTCCCCTAATTTTCGTCAATATTCTGTATTACCAAAAGTGGAGAATTAAGCCACTTGTCCTTAGTCATGAGGTTAAAGTCACACCTGAATGACTAGGAGACGGACAAGGCTACCGTGGCTTACCTGTGAAAACCACCAAACCATTATTACTCTTCCATCAAACACGGTTGTTATCACCCACCACCCACCCCTACTATCGCCTTTACATTCCGGTTATCTGTCACTATCAAATAATAACAGGACTTGTGCAGCAAACTGTACCTTTAATTTAGCTCTTTTACCTCCTTCATACACGTAGGGAAAACACACATAGGCTACAGATATGTGTATTTGACACATCTAATGACAACGGAAAATCCTTCACTTCATACAACATTAATAATATTGCTGCATTTAAAATAGAAGCGAACAGCCTCTGTTCCTTCAGAATAAACTGCCAAGACTTCCCCTATAACCTATAACCTATAACCTATAACCTATAACCTATAACCTATATGAATGTTTAATTATGAAACAATAAGGGGGGATGGTTGTTGTTTTGGTATATTTAATTATTTATATATTTGTTTAGTTTCCTCGCTAGACCTCCACCAAGCTTAACAAAACACCCCTCAGACTCCCCTTCAAGATCAATTTGTACATTTTTCGGTAAAGAATGTCCCGGCCGAAAGCCGGTTCCTCCTAAAAGTACAGGCTCGCTATTGGTTGCCAGGAAAAAAATCGATACCTAAATTGCACGAAAAGTCCTAATATTGACAAAGAAATAGGGTGAAAGGTCTTAAAATCGCCAAACTAATGGGAAGAACATCTTAAAATCTAAAAACTAATGAGGCTAAACATGAGTGATAAGGGGGTCCAGAATAAAGGAACTAGCTGCCCCTTACTTTATCGTAATGAATGACGACGGACGGGCTAATGTATGCTAATGTCAAGTTGAGAGCCCAAGTCACTTTATTATTACCACTCTCAGACCTTATTACCACTTATTACCACCTTATTACCACTGTATTACCACTTCCTCTCATAATCCGGCTCGTTTTATGTCCCTGTATATGCTTAAGACGGGGTAGTTGCTTTTTATGGACTCTAGTGGGTGTTTTACTCAGCTTGATGGAGGTCTAACGAGGAAACTAAATAATAAGTTAATAAGTAAATAAAAACGGTAGACCAACAAATAACCACTATTTGCTTAATCAATAAAGGTAAGGCGAACTGGGGCCTGCAAGTCGGAATTATGGGCTCTTTCATATGTAAGGGAATAGTTCGGCACGTGGATCATGTGTAAGGGAATATTTCGGGATCATTCCCAATTTTTAGGGTATTTTTTTATATGTGAGTGAGGGAGACAAAAGGCAGAACTGCATGTAGCGAGTGCCTCCCCCAGAGTTGAAAGAGACGGGGCCAAAATCAAGGGACGTTCGAGACAAAATGCAGTCACGAGTACAAATAAGTTATGGTGTCTTGATGGTGTAATGGTTAGAGCGTGTAAGTTCTGTTGTATCCTAGGTTCGAATTCTGGGATAATCACATGCTTTCATTATTTTCATTTGGGGTGTTATTGGTGTTAAGAACTATGTTAAAAAGAATACCCATGTCAATCTGAACTTTTAACGCCAAGTTCTGATCCATCTGGCATTCTATATTGATTCAAGTGGGTACTTCAATGTTAATGTTTGTATGCAGGGCTGATGGCTTTTTCAATTAAGATGAGGTCATGACAATTTACCGCCAGTTGGAAATAAACAGAGTATAGGAGATTGGCAATTTGTGGCTAGTAGTTTAACTTGTAAAATTCATGAAGAGAGTTACATGTATTAAAATATACGTACAATTCGTGAATTTGGATACTATCTATGGCTATGCATACACAGATACATGAGAGAGAGAGAGAGAGAGAGAGAGAGAGAGAGAGAGAGAGAGAGGACACATACATACACACACACACACTCACACATACATATATATATATATATATACTGTATATATATATATATATATATATATATATATATATATATATATATATATATATATATATATATATATGTATATATATATACAGTATACAGTATATACAGTATATATATATATATATATATATATATACAGAGAGAGAGAGAGAGAGAGAGAGACACTGTATATTGCTACAACCCGTTTCAACAACACTAAACTGTTCAAATCACAAGGAACAACGAACACGCATTGCAGACGGTGTCACAACTGCAACATAATAATAAAAGAAAGTTATCTATTACATTGCAAGACAACAGGTAAGGTAGCAGGGCGTGAAATACAGGTGAGGCAAAGTTTACAATTTATACGAACACACAGAGCAAGATATTTCGATATAGTTTGTAATTTATATTGAATTATTATTTTTATTGTTTTATTTTAATATTTTCATAAAAGAAAGCAAAATAGGAAAAGTGGGGATTGGGCCTGAGTAAATAGATAGATAGATAGATAGATAGATAATTATTTTAATATATATTTTTTTTTATGTAATTTTTATATTATATATTAGTGTGTGAAGCAATATCACGAAAACAAAGGATTTCTTACAGCATATTCACACGAGTTTAATTCTGACAATTTGTGATCGGGAAATTTATTCGGGCAACAATATTCGGGCAACATTATTTTGGCAACAATATTCTGGCATTTTTTTATGAAAACATTATTCTGGCTACTTTGTTCTGGCAACTATAATTTTGCAACATTATTTTGGCAACTTAATTCTGGTAACATTATCCTGGCAACTTTATTCTGGCAACTTTAATCTGGGAACTTTATTCTCGCAACATTTTGGGGTTTACGTTCCACACACACACACACACACACTCACACACACACACACACACACACACACACTCACACTCTCTCTCCGACAGTTAGCACCTACTTTCCCAACAGAACTTCCCCAGGCCATTCGTCAACATAGCAAACACCTCTCACCCAACGTATGATATATTGCCATATAATGCGATCCAGCACAAAGATATAATGTCGTTGTGTATTATCAATTTGTAATATATGAAATGGAAATAATGCTTCAAGGGTCGCTTTTCTAGTCCCCCTTCTCCCTCATGTTTAGCTTCATTAGTTTTCATACTTTAAAATGTTTGCACCATTAGTTTGTCGATTTTAAGACCTTTTGCCCCATTTCTACAACGAAATGGGGCGAAAGGTGTTAAAATGGCCAAACTAATGGGCCGAACGTCTTATAATCTCAAAACTAGTGGGGCTAAACATTAGGGAGAAGGGGGTCCAGAAAAACGGTCTGCCTCCCCTTAATATTCTACCTCTTGTTGTGGTATTAGGTTATAGTCCATTTTTTTCCAGCTGAGGGTAAATTGCCATGTTTCTATCTTGGTTACTCAGTTATAAGGTAGATTTTGTAGCGAAATATGATGCTAATTATGAAAACTTGGCATTAATACGACACACAACCATAGCAGTTTCATATTTGTCCATCAAGTATCGATAAATCAGCTACTAAGGGATTCAATTTACCATCAGCTGGGCAAAAATAGACTATAGTTATTATAATACATTGGATAGTACTAGGTATTTTGCATATTGATAATTAAAATACGGGGTTCTGATGAAGGGGGTAGTGGCTAATTTTTCTGGTCTAGTAATAAGTATGTTTTATTTAATTTTTAGTTTCCTCCCTAGACCTCCATCAAGAGAGAGGAAGTGATAGGAAGTGATATTAAAAAGGTTGTATATTGAAAGCATATATATCAAGTGCAGAGCAAGGTGAAGAAATAAGTGTGTTAGGTTGGACAGAGGACTATAGTAAATACAAAAATAATTAGATTCTCGCGGCTTGTTTATTGAAAGCATATATAAATACAATGAAGAGAGAAAGGTGAAAACATAAGTGCGTTAGGTTGGAGAGATTAATACAGTTAATACAAAAACAGCTACAGTATAACCTACCATGGTGACTATTCTGGGAACATATTTATAGAAAGCATACATATAAAGTGTAGAGAGAAAGGTGAAGAAATAAGTGCGTTAGGTTGGAGAGATTAATACAGTTAATACAAAAACAGCTACAGTATAACCTACCATGGTGACTATTCTGGGAACATATTTATAGAAAGCATACATATAAAGTGTAGAGAGAAAGGTGAAGAAATAAGTGCGTTAGGTTGAGGAGATGAATACAATTAATACACAAATATATATGTAACTGTGACAATTCTCAGAGCGCGTTAAGCCGGTATCACGAGAGAGCATTTTCACTCAACGTTTATCCTCAACACTGGTCTGGCAGCTTATGAGATAAACATTTTATATTTTTCAGGAACCTAAATTAATTTATCATCAGTCTAGTTTCCGTTACCAGTGCAACATATTCCAGAAATGTTGCCAGAAACATGTTGATCATCGAATGTTGACTATAATATCTGTCGTGTGATACCGGCGTTAGGTAGGAGAGATCGGTACGGTGTTTACCTCCCGGCAGGAAATGGTTTTCAGGGCAGGTAGTCTATAAACGGCCCGCGACTTCATCAAAACAAACAGCTTTGTTGACTGAAGGCACACAGGATATTCCCTCTTGTTGACCCTCACTCCCTCACACTCACACACACTCACTCACACTAACACATACACTCACTCACACTAACACTCACTCTCTCTCACTCTATCTGGTTGACCCGCACCCCCTCACTCTCCCACACACACACACACACACACACACACACACACACACACACACACACACACACACACACACACACACACACACTCAGTCACTCACTAACACTCACTCTCTCTCACTCTATCTGGTTGACCCGCACCCACTCACTCACTCTCACCCCCCCCACCCACCCCCACACACACACACTCACTCACTCACTCACTCACTTAGTCACTCACTAATACTCACTCTCTCTCACTCTATCTCTTGTTGACCTGCACTCCCTCACTATCACACTAACACTAACACACACACTTTCATTCTCTCTCTCTCACACACACACACACACACACACACACACACACACACACACACACACACACACACACACACACACACACAATATCTCTCTCTCTCACTCCTCTTGTTGACCCGGCCTCCCTCACACTCCCACTTACTCTCACACACTCACTCTGACACTCTCTCTCACACACACACAGACTCTCTCACTCACACACTCTTTCTATTTTCCTTTTCTTCTCGTTTCGTTTAGCATTCTGCTATCTTTACTAGAATTAAGTCATGATCACCACGCCTGAATCTTAAGTCATGTGTGGTCTCTCTCTCTCTCTCTCTCTCTCTCTCTCTCTCTCTCTCTCTCTCTCTCTCTCTCTCTCTCTCTCTCTCTCTCTGCATCACGTTCCTTAACCCTTTGAGTAGCAGCGACGTCTGTTATCATTTATTCTAGCTGTATTTAGATGATATTATGCAGCTTAGGAAGGATATGGGGTAGTTAAAGGAGTCGGTTGAGATAGTTTGAAGCCTTACTATTGCTAGAGGTCCTTCCTAAGCTGCATAAAATCGTCTAAATATAGCTAGAGTACAATATAGCCGACGTCAACGGTACTGTACGGGTTAAACCTCTGCCACCACACCCTGTATAACCCCCTGCCACACCTTCCCACAACCTACCACACCCTGTATAACCCCCTGCCACACCTTCCCACAACCTACCACACCCTGTATAACCCCCTGCCACACCTTCCCACAACCTACCACACCCTGTATAACCCCCTGCCACACCTTCCCACAACCTACCACACCCTGTATAACCCCCTGCCACACCTTCCCACAACCTACCACACCCTGTATAACCCCCTGCCACACCTTGCCACAACCTACCACACCCTGTTAACCCCCTGCCACCTTTCCACAACCTACCACACCCTGTATAACCCCCTGCCACACCTTCCCACAACCTACCACACCCTGTTAACCCCCTGCCACACCTTCCTACAACCTACCACACCCTGTTAACCCCCTGCCACACCTTCCCACAACCTACCACACCCTGTTAACCCCCTGCCACACCTTCCCACAACCTACCACACCCTGTATAACCCCCTGCCACACCTTCCCACAACCTACCACACCCTGTATAACCCCCTGCCACACCTTCCCACAACCTATCACACCCTGTTAACCCCCTGCCACACCTTCCCACAACCTACCACACCCTGTATAACCCCCTGCCACACCTTCCCACAACCTACCAAACCCTGTTACCCCCTGCCACCACCTTCCCACAACCTACCACACCCTGTATAACCCCCTGCCACACCTTCCCACAACCTACCACACCCTGTTAACCCCCTGCCACACCTTCCCATAACCTACCACACCCTGTATAACCCCCTGCCACACCTTCCCACAACCTACCACACCCTGTTAACCCCCTCCCCCACCCTCCCACGACCTACCACACCCTGTATAACCCCCTGCCACACCTTCCCACAACCTACCACACCCTGTATAACCCCCTGCCACACCTTCCCACAACCTACCTCACCCTGTTAACCCCCTGCCACACCTTCCCACAACCTACCACACCCTGTATAACCCCCTGCCACACCTTCCCACAACCTACCACACCCTGTATAACCCCCTGCCACACCTTCCCACAACCTACCACACCCTGTTAACCCCCTGCCATACCTTCCCACAACCTACCACACCCTGTTAACCCCCTGCCACACCTTCCCACAACCTACCACACCCTGTTAACCCCCTGCCACACCTTCCCACACCCTGTTAACCCCCTGCCACACCTTCCCACAACCTACCACACCCTGTTAACCCCCTGCCACACTTTCCCACAACCTACCACACCCTGTATAACCCCCTGCCACACCTTCCCACAACCTACCACACCCTGTTAACCCCCTGCCACACCTTCCCACAACCTACCACACCCTGTATAACACCCTGCCACACCTTCCCTCAACCTACCACACCCTGTTAACCCCCTGCCACACCTTCCCACAACCTACCACACCCTGTTAACCCCCTGCCACACCTTCCACACAACCTACCACACCCTGTTAACCCCCTGCCACACCTTCCCACAACCTATCACACCCTGTTAACCCCCTGCCACACCTTCCCACAACCTACCACACCCTGTATAACCCCCTGCCACACCTTCCCACAACCTACCACACCTTGTTAACCCCCTGCCACACCTTCCCACAACCTACCACACCCTGTATAACCCCCTGCCACACCTTCCCACAACCTACCACACCCTGTTAACCCCCTGCCACACCTTCCCACAACCTGCCACACCCTGTTAACCCCCTGCCACACCTTCCCACAACCTGCCACACCTTCCTATCATTATTGCACCTTCCCACACCCTGTCATATCCCTCACACCCTATGCTGTCTTCCCACATACTACCAAGGAGTTCAGTGCCTTAAGGGGGGTCACCTGCTTTTTTTATCTTTCTCTCCTTTTCTCTCTTTCTCTGGCTTCTATCCATTCGGCCCCATTCAGCCAACTGTTTTAAGACGTGTATCCTCATCCAGGTGTCGATTTCGTCCTGGCGAGCGATAGCGAGCTAGTATTGTATGGAGAATCCGGCTTCGCCGGAGGCATTTTTCTATCGAAAAATTTACAAATTTTGCTTGCTGTATATATATATATACTGTAAATGTACTGTATAATGTATATATATATATATATATATATATATATATATATATATATTGTGTGTGTGTGTGTGTGTGTGTGTGTGTGAAGCGGCTTCCTAACATACCTGCACCAAATAATTATAATCAGAAATGGCATAGGAATATGAGTTCGTCAGTCGTTACGTAACTACAGGTAGACGTAGCAATCAAGGGAATTATAACGATATACGACTACGGAACAGTTAATTGAATATTGTTTGGAAGCGTAGTGTTACAGAGCCATTATAATTGTTCACCTTAAGGGGAGGCAGACCGTTTTTCTGGACCCCCTTCTCCCTAATGTTTAGCCCCACTAGTTTTGAGATTACAAGACGTTCGGCCCATTAGTTTGGCGATTTTAACACCTTTCGCCCCATTTCGTTGTCAATTTTAAGACCTTTCGTGCCATTTAGGTGTCGATTATTTCCTGGCGAGCGAAAGCGAGCCTGCAATTTTAAGAGGAACCGGCACATTTTGCTATCGAAAAATTTACAAATTTATCTTGAAGGGGGGGGGGGGGTCTAGGGTGTGTTTTTCTAAGCTTGATGGAGGGCTAGGGAGGAAACTAAGACAATATATGAATACATTAATTAATAGCCCAAACAAACGGTCAGTCTCCCCTTAATAATGCCTCAAAATGGCTACCTCCAGCTTCCCTCACAGAAGGACTGGTCCTTAAGGGGAGAGGGTTCACTTTTTGGGCGATTTTTGCATGTATTCATTATTGTTCTAGTTTCCTCCCTAGACCTCCATCAAATTAAAAAAAATATATCCATTAGATCCCCCTTCTAGATTAATTTGTACATTTTTCGATAGAAAAATTTCCCGGCCGAAGGCCGGTTATTCCAACATTACAGGCTCACTATCGTTCGCCAGGGGAAAAATCGACACCTAAATAACACGAAAGGTCTAAATATTGACGAAGAAATGAGGCGAAAGGTCATAAAATCGACTAACTAATAGGGCAAACATCTTAACATCTGAAAACTAATGGGGCTAAACATGAAGGAAAAAGTGTTCCAGAAAACCGGCCCATCCCCCCTGAAACGTTAGTCTGGTGTAATTATAACCTTAAACCCTTAATACATACTGGCAACGTAAATACAAATAAAGTTAAGCAATGTAAATTAAGGGGAGATTTCCACTTGAGGGATTTTTTTCTTTACCCCTTTCTCCCTCATGTTTAGCCCCATTGCTTTTGAGATTTTAAGACGTTCGCCCCATTTGTTTGGCGAGTTTAAGAACTTTCACCCTGTTTATGTCACTTTTAAGACCTGTCGTCCCATTTAGGTGTAAACAAAATTTAGAAATGTATTACCTGTATTACATATTTCTCCAAAGTTCTAAAACCAATGAGTTATCGACCCGTGTTCAATATGGCCCCGCTAACCAATGGTTCCACACTAAGTAACGTCTGTATGCGAGAACTTTGGCTCTCTTACCATTTTAATCAATTGAGGTAGAACACATTATAAATGGCTTGGAAGAATATATCTCCGTCTTGCGATTACTACACTTGAGAGATGACATACAAATATAAACATTCAGGCTTCTACACGTTGACACTGAAGGTATATATATACTGTATATATATATACTGGCCGTGTGTATTGCACTGGTGTATAAACACATACACATTCACTCTGTCTCTGTCTCTCTCTCTCACACACACACACACACACACACACACACACACACACACACACACACACGCACACACACACTGTAGCAGGGGCAGGGGTAGGTGTGTCCATCTCACATCACAGGTATTAAATAAGTCACACCACCAGGGAGAGGAGGGCAAGGCAGGGGATACTTTTTTATATTGATTTTTTTGTTTTCTTATTATATAATTTTGTTTCCAGCTGACAGTAAATTGCCATGTTCAGATCTTGTTTACTCGCCTATTTCCAAGTTTTGTCAGTGAAATGTATTGTTAATTATGAAAACTTAGCATTAATATGACTAATATATATATATATATAGCAGTTTCATATATGTCCATTAAGAATCGATAAAACATTGAATTTACTGTCACATGAAATAACACAGACTCTACGGTTTATTTTATGGTCGATTTTTCATTCATAGGTTATTTGTTTATCTTCTACCCTAGATCTCCATCAAGCTTAAAAAAAACATCCCCAAGATCCCCCTTCGAAATATATTTGTACATTTTTCGGTAGAAAAATGTCCTGGCCTTCGGTGCCTTCTAAATTACAGGCTCGCTATCACTCGCCAGGAAAAAAATCGAGCCCTTAATGGCATTAAAGGTCTAAATATTAACAACAAAATGGGTTGAAAGGTCGTATAATCGCCAAAGTTATTGCCGAACGTCTTAAAATCTGAAAACTAATGGGGCTAATTATGAGGGAGATTGGGGGGGGGGGGAAGATGGACCCGGAAAAGCAACCATCCCCCCCTTAATTTGTCCATCCATCCATCTACCTATCTACATATGAGGGTACCCACAGTCCCCGGGCGACATATAGACCTATACTTTGTGACTCCCGGGGACAACCCCCCCCCCCCCCCCCCCCCCCCCCTCCCCACCACCACCACTAATGTGTCGTCATGTCGGTATAAAAACTCGACTTTTCACCATAGGAGGGACCAACTAGGCTCTTCATTTATGTCCCGGGAGAGAGAGAGAGAGAGAGAGAGAGAGAGAGAGAGAGAGAGAGAGAGCGAGAGAGAGCGAGAGCGAGCTAACTATTCACTGTTATAAGAGAGAGAGAGAGATCTAATTATTCACTGTTTTAAGAGAGAGAGAGAGAGAGAGAGAGAGAGAGAGAGAGAGAGAGAGAGAGAGAGAGAGAGAGAGAGAGAGCTAACTATTCACTGTTATAAGAGAGAGAGAGAGAGAGAGCTAACTATTCACTGTTTTAAGAGAGAGAGAGAGAGAGCGCGCGCGTTGGTGCCGGCCAAAGGCTTCACTACCTTGACAGTCGAACGGGAACGAAACAGTAATATTGTTTAGCCGTAACTGAAGAGTGTTTCACGAAGCCTAAGATAGCTCGCTATAATCTGAATTGGGTAGATTAGCGCTCGAGAAAACACTGAACGCAGCGTGATAAAAGAAAGACTTAAAACTTGATTCTGAATGTATTCCAATCTCCCTGACTAAGCCCCGTCTCCAGCAGCGCCTGAAAAAAACGAAGAAAGGCAATGAAAACTTGGCGAAAAAGGAGCTTAAGCCTCGATTTAAATGGCACTTCAATTTTCCCGACTAAGCTTCGTCTTCCGAGTCGCCTTTTATAACAACGAAAAGAACAGAACAAAGAAATTCCTGGGCAGTATATATTTATCTTCCTGGAGGTGAGGAAAAACTGGCCACTTTCATTTGGGTGAAGAAAAATCCATGATGGGTAGTCTGTCGAGGGGAGGTGTTTGACTTATTTGTTCCTATGTTTATTTATATATATATATATATATATATATATATATATATATATATATTATGTTCTTAGTTTCTTCCCTAGACGTCGCCGGTACAGAAGGGGTTAATGGAAAACAATGAATATCGTATGTCTCTGCGTCGTATTAGTACCAAGTTTGTATAATTAACAACATATTTCGCTACAAATCTACGTTAATAGACGAGTAACCAAGATAATATTATAGCAATTTACCATCAGTTGCAACAAAATACAGCATAGGATGCCCTAGTCTGTAGACCACCCAACAGTATTCGTGGACTTCCTTTGTTTTTCTTTATGCTATTATAACTATAGTCTATTTTGTTTCCAGCTGATGGTAAATTGAATCCCTTAGTAGCTGATTTCTCGATAATTAATGGAAATATATGAAACTACTATGTCTGTTTGCCGTATTAATGCCAAGTTTTCATAATTAACATCATATTTCGCTACAAAATCTACCTTATAGCAAAGATAGAAACATGACAATTTATCCTCGGCTGGAAAAAAATAGACTATACATGGATTTAATTTTTGATAGACCTTGCTTTTTTATAAATAGCATTTATAATTTTGTAGTTCTATTCTATATCGATGTTTGTTGCTCCAACTTCCTTATAGCCTGAAACTCGCAAGTGTTCAATTACGAGATCTCCCAGGAACAATCAGAAACGTTTCTACAATAGATATCTCACGTTTTTTGCGTGTCTTTTTCTAACTTGGGACCAAGAACAATATGATGTTACATTATTATAAGTTACAATTGCCTCTATATATATATATGTTTTGGCCGCATGTTATCGTTTAACACAAAACATATATGAATTTAATATTGACTTCGAGTATCCATGATATTATTTCGTAACAAGATGGTACATAGTTTGAAAGATGTTTGTATCATTACTTATGGGGAGGTTTTTAGTTTGGTCCCTAGATATCCTTCAAGCTTAAGATTACACCCCCTTGTGCCCCTTTCAAGATAAATCTGTAAATTTTTCGGTAAAAAAAATTCCCGGCTGAAAGCCGGTTCCTCTTAAATTACAGGCTCGCTATCGCTCGCCAGGATAAAATCGACACCTAAATGGCACGAAAGGTTTTAAAATTGACAGAAATGGGTTGAAAGTTCTTAAAATCGTCAAAATAATGGGGCAAACGTCTTAAAATTAGAAAAACAATGGGGCTAAACATGAGGGAGAAAGGAGTCAAGAAAAAAAAATCTCAAGTGGACATCTCCCCTTAAGGGGGTTGGTGTTATACATTGGTTTATTTATATATCTATTATTATTTTCATTTTCTCCCTAGGCCTTTGTCAAATAAAAAAAAACACATAAACAAAAATAAATAAATAAATAAATAATATAAAACATACAAATATAGGCTACTCAAGATTCCCCTTCGAGATATATTTGTAAAAAAAAATCGGTAGACAAATTTCCCGGCCGAAAGCCGGTTCCTCAGTAATTACAGGAAATAATCGACAACTAAGTGGCACGAAAGGCCTCAATATTGACACATAAATGGGGCGAAAGGTCTTTAAATCGACAAATTAGGGGGGGGGATGTCTTAAACAACCTCAAAACTAATGGGGCTATACACGAGGGAGAAGGGAGTCTAGAAAATGCCTCCCCTTCAGCGAGAAATACGTTACAAAAATATGAAACTACAATAAGATCAGTTTTCGCGTCCACCCGAAATGGCGTCTTGACATTAATTCGAGCTCTGTTTACTAAAGGGTCCTTGATCCTAGGTGGCGTCGCTAGCGTTCTTGTAAACCCTGGCGTCGGTCCTGATTACTTTGAGAGAGAGAGAGAGAGAGAGAGAGAGAGAGAGAGAGTGAGAAAGAGAGAGAGAGAGAGAGATGAATAGATACACAGAGTTAGGGGGAAATATGGGAGACAGAGAGAGACAAACATAATGAGAGAGAGAGAGAGAGACAGAAAGAAAGAGAGAGAGCGAGAGCGAGAGCGAGCTTTGTCTTAGGCAAGCAAAGAGTGACCCCCCGAGGTTTAGGAAGTGAGACAAGGAACCAATTGTAGTATTTTTGTTTCCCTGAGGGTGGGTGGGAGAAGGAGGTGGGGGTGGGGGGGGGGTTGGGGGGGGTGGGGGGGGGGGGGGGGGGGGGGAGGAGGAGGAGGGGGAGGGTTGAAACAAATACCTGAACAAATAATACAGTTTTCACGATAGTCTGAATGCAGTCTTAAAGTTTGTATCATCAACGTTGGTTAGTACTCTTCAATTTGAAATCAGTGCCCTAACTTAATAATGGTTAAGCTTGGTTATTCATCAATTAAGATGCTAAAACAAGCCTTATCACACACACACAAATCCTTTATATTCGAGATAGTCCATTCTGGATATCATTAGACAATTGTATGTAGCTTAGGAAGCATCTGTATGATCGAAAAGGTAAAGACGATATTTATTAACCCTCTGATTTCCATATACTCTTCCTAATCATAGACTGAAGGTCTATCGTTCGCCAGGAAAAAACTGACACCTAGTTAGCATGAAAGGTCTGAATATTTACTAGGATATAGGACGGAAGGTCTTAAACTCGACAAACTAATGGGGCAATCATTTAAACATCTGAAAACTAATGGGGCTAAACATGAGGGAGAAGAGGGTCCAGAAAAACTACCCACCTCCCCTTAATATTCACCCTCCTTCCTCAAGAACCCCTGATTTCTTCTAAGATGCAGGCTGGCTATCGCTCGCCCTGAAAAAAATCGACACCTGAATGGGATGAAGCTTCTTATAATCGCCAAATGAATGGGGTGAAACATCATAAAACCTCCAAAGTAATGAAGTGAAAAATGGAAGGTACGGATCCCCCTTGGAAACCACTTTGAAAAATGTGTGTATCACAATTAACCCCTTCTGTACCGGCGACGTCTATTTATTATTATTCTAGCTATATTTAGACGATGGTGTGCAGTTTAAGGATCTATGGTAGTGAAAAGGGTTAATTGAGATAGTTCGAAAGCTTGTTAATTGCCAGATATCTTTCCTAATCTTAATAAAATAAATTATTAGTAGCCACAATACATTAAATAGACGACGCCGGTACAGAAGGGGTTAAGGATCTATGGTAGTAAAACTGGTTAAATTAGTAGTAGCCAAAATATAATTAAAGAGACGTCGCCGGTACGGAAGGGGTTAATGGCTACGACTGTACATACACCTGCCTATGTGAATTAATTACATATTTTTCACACGTTTTCCGGAAACTCCTGTTTGCCATGAACTATTCTAACCCCTTCTGTACCGGCGACGTCCCTTGTGCTTTATTCTGGCTACTACTGATCGATTTTCTTCAGCTTAGGAAGGATCTCTAGCAATTATAAGGCTTCAAATGTTCTCAATCACCCCTTTTAAGTAACAGATCCTTCCTATCTATCTATCTATCTATTGCCGGACGCCTTACTCCCCTTAATTAGGGTGGCCATACAGAGAAGGCTCCCAAGCGGACATATGCCCTGTAAGAGGGACAACCCGAGCCAGTTTACTGAAGGACTTACATGATTGACCACTCAATTTAGGATCCGTCCGACTCCGAGGCTCTCTATGTATCTTGTTAGCACTATTTTTCTACTACAGTGGTGTTCGGCTAGTCCATCCTAAGCTGCATAAAATTGTCTAAATATAGCTAGCATAATACATAACAGACGTCGCTGGTACAGAGAGGGTTAACCTTTTTATTCAGTCATACCCCATCCAATTCACACCTGTAATACGTGTTCTTGTTATACCTGTGTTATGGGTTTATGTCATGCTAGTACCAATTACACAGGTTCCAGAAATTCCTGTTCATAGTGCACCTGTTTAACGTTTCCCAGGCATACCCACCCAATTCACACCTGCAACTCGTATTCCTGGGTTCCATGTCATCTCAAGCAGTAGACCATTTAAACCAGTAGCTCTCAACCAGTGCCAAATTAACCCAGACCAAACAAACCAGTGCCAAAATATAGTACTAACCTAACCTAACCTAACCTAACCTAACCTAACCTAATTTGGTTGATTTGGTTGATTTGGTACTGGTTGAGAGCTACTGGTTGAAATGGTCTACTGGTTGAGTTGACCGGTCACCGTATTCCTGTTATACCTGTTTTGTTTGTCCTACCCTATCTCATTCTAGTACCATTAACACGTGTTCCAGAAATTCCTGTTGGTCAAGCAGCTGTTTAACTTTTTTCCTAATCATACCCATACTCTCTACACCTGCAACTCGTATTCCTGTTTAGGTGCTTATGTTTTGGGTGTGGTGTCCCGAGTTCGAATCCCGGGAGGACCATATGCTTTCATTAGTTTATTCAAGTACATTGGGGTTTGTAATTGATAATTAATGTTAAGAACGGGGTGTTATTTATTTACACTTGTTTATGTGTTTTTGTATTTACCCTATGTCATTCTAGTATCATTTACACGTGTTCCAGAAATGCCACACATATTCCCTGGCTGATTCTTCCCAAATGGTAGACATATTAGCTGGATTACTCTAGTCGTTTGTGAGACATAGAGGTTAATGTTCAAGAGTTTTGGCCTACTTATTTGGAACAGGGTATAGTATCTGTTACACGTGTTTATTACTGTTTAATGAGAGATGGTCGGTTTTTCTGGACACCCTTATCCCTCATGCTTAGCCCCATTAGTTTGGCGATTTTAGGACCTTTCGCCCCTTTTCTCAATCAATATTAAGACTTTTCTTGTCATTGCGGTATCGATTTTACTCCTGGCGAGCTTGTAATTTTAGAGGAACCTACCGAAAAATGTATAAATATATCTTAAACGGGGATCCTGGGTTATATTTATTTTAAGTTTGATGGAGGTCGAGGGAGGAAAATAGAAAAATAATATATGAATGAAAATATCGACCAAAAAGTGAACCATCCCCCCTTAATTTTTGCCAGGCATACCCATACGCTTGATACCTGCAACACGTTCTCTAGGTACACTCTAGGTCAGGTCAGGTCAGGTGAAAGTATTGAGGGATAAGCCTTTACAACGGCACCTCGTATCTACAATCTACTTTTCCTATTTTTGTGTAGAGTGTAGAGAGTGTAGAAGGGGTATATTATGGTTTAATTTATATTTTGTTTCTCAAAATATACCCTGGTCAAAACTCCCTTCCATAACTCACAGACGACTAAAATAAAAAGAATTAATATAATTATACACTTGAATAAATATAATTATATAAACAATACATTTTTAACGTCGTTCTTAACACCAATAAAACACCAAATTAAATAAACGAAAGCATGTGATTCTCCTAGGATTCGAACCTAGGGCATAACAAAATAATAATAATAATGCAACAATAAATAAAAATAAATAAATATATATATATATATATATATATATATATATATATACCTACCGGTATATATATATAATACAAATCATGCAACTATCGCAGGTGTAGCAGTTATTCTCGTATATTATGCAAATGTTCCGGTCCTTCCCGTTTACGTAACACCTGTCGCCCGTGTTCCAGTCATTCCTGTTCCGCCATGCACCGCCACACCTGTTCCTGTTATACCTGTTTACTGTACATCTGTATCACACGCCACCGATCGTACCCGTTTATCTTCATTAACCCTTTCAGGACCCTTAGATGCCGCTTAGTAGATATATTATATATCCTCCTAATCTCATAATTAGCTCTCCAAAATTATTGTTCTGCCAATAAACTCGCTCAAAGACAATTGCAGGGGTTTTACAAAACATAAACTAAAGGTTTCTAAACTCCTCTGATGGTCCCAAAGGCTTTTGAGTGTCACAGAAAGATGCAGGTGCGTCTTCCCGTACACAGAAGGGTTATTTTGGATATATTATGATGTTTGACCCCATTATTTTGCCGATAAGAAGACGCTTCACGCCATTCAAGTGTCGATATTTTTCTGGGCAAACGATAGCGAGCCTGTACCTTATAATAAATTGGCCTTAAGCTTAGTATTTTTTCTATCGAAAAATAAGCTTGGTGGTCATATATTTTAGTTTGAAGGAAGTCTGGGAAAGCGTTTTTGTTAGCCTAGGGGACAAATTACCCGCTCGCTATCGCTCGCCAGGAATATATTGACACCTAAATGACACGAAAAGTCTTAAAATTGACAAAGAAACGGGGCGAAAGGTCTTAAAATCGCCAAACTAACGGGGCGAACGTCTTAAAATCTGAAAGCTAATGGGGTTAAACATGAGGAAGAAGGGTGACCAAAAAACGACCCATCACCCCTTAACCCTCTTACTCTCACAATTCCTTCCTAAGTTAATGTAATAGTCAGCATGTATAATGGTATGATCACACACCATAATGGATGAAACCACCATCAAATTATTTACATTAAAACGTTTATTATATTGATCCCAAATTATCTAACATATGATTATCTTAACCCCCACACACATATATATATATATATATATATATATATATATGTATGTGTGTGTGTTTGTGTAAGTGTGCGGTTGTTATATTAAACATTTGCATATTATTTTCGGCAACACGTCCTCTCGAACACAACAATAATATAACATTCCACAATCCATAATACTGAAAAATATATTACCACCCCACTCAAGAATACACATTTTTAACCCCCCCCCCCTCCCCCCGAGCTGCGCACACCCTCTACCACAATACCCATCTTTAAGGTGGTAGTGGCCGGTACTTTTGGGCTATTATTTTATTTATTAATTTATTTATTTTTATTTTCCTCGCTCTGCCTTCATCAAGCTTAGAAATACACCCTCTAGACTCTCCTTTAAGATACATTTGTAAATTTTCCGGCCGAAGGCCACTTTCTCTTAAAATTACAGGCTCGCTATCGATCGCCAGGAAAATATCGACACCTAAATGGCACGAAAGGTATTAATACTGACAAAGAAATGGAGCGAAAGGTCTTAAAATCGCTAAACTAATGGAAGGAACTTCTTAAAATCTCAAAAACTAATATGCTAAACACGAGGGAGAAGGAGGTCCATAAAAAGCGAGTAGTACCCCCTTAATTCTATAAAAACTGGTCAAAGTGCTCATCCTCCTTTTTGAAGTGGCTTGTTCCTGTGGTCTCAGCCTCACACTCCCAGACACATTTTTGTTTCCCCTCAGCTAGGAGACTAAAAGCTCCAGTCAAGAGTATATTATCCCGTCTGTACCCACCCAGGCCTAGAGAAATATATACATTATGTCTTGCTCTAGGAGTTGGCAAATGTAACAATATATATATACAGTATATATATATATATCATGTATTGCGATTCGAACATGTTAATTTGACGATGAACTATGATTTTTTGAATTTGTTAATGCACGCTATTTAATAATTCTTGCAAATATTTGTATCTGTAAATATTAGATATTAAGAAAAAGCAGAATAGGTACGATTATATAATATCCCTTGTAATATTAATACACAACTATAACGTTAACAATCATATTTGCCATGTGAACATGTAGCTGGTATACTTCGAAAAACACCTTACAATATAATTACATTTTATATTTATAGAGGTTGTTTTGAAAAAGGCTTTCCCTTTTATAGTTCTTAGTGAATGATTAAGTGCATTTAAGGTTACTTCTAGTTTACATTTTACAAACACTTCCTACTTAAACTGATTTATGTTTATTTTTTTGGTTAGTTAACTGCATTTGGTTTCAGTATGACGCTCCATTGAAGAGAATATCTCGTTTGTGCCCAGTCATATCGTGGAAAATATAGTGTCATGCTCTATGGTTCTGTGTATGTAAGGGTGAATAATGTGTCCTACCCAACCTGAGTATTTATTTATATATATTGTTTTTTTATATTCCAACTTACTCCCTCTCGGGCATAGGCTGAGAGCCTGTATATTCAACCGGTTAACATGGTGAAGCCCGTGAGGTCTCATTCCAGTCTTTGGAGTGAGATATGTGAAGCTGCAACCAGCCTTGCCATCTTGCCTTCGCATATACTGTATATGGAGCTGCTTCGCCTTTGTGCTTCACCGTCTCACCCCCAAGACTCGAACACTCACTCTCAGAACGCCACCTGTTGAGCAATTAATCACTAGACATTGTCCCCCTGTAGCATATTCATACAATGCTATTTAATCAGGGAAAAATGAGGGTATTTATTTGGCGTTTCGGTGGGCTTTGTGGTAATGCACTGGTACTAGGTACAGCACAAATTCCATCCCAATAATATCTAGCCATTGATACATCGGGATTCGAACAATGGATTACCAGTCCAGTGGCAAGACCACTCCACCACACCTCCCCTACAATATATATACACGTATATAGAAGTAGTTAATACAAGTATTAAAGTTAGTATTTGATTATATGGGTTAATAAGGTTGTTAGTTACGGTCATAGTCAATATACTAACATATGACAAAACAACCTATTGCCACTTAACATTGGTTAATTGAGATAATTCGAAGCCTATTTATTGATGGAGGCCCTTTTTAAACTGAATAAAATCGTCTGCTAGTCACCAGAATAATGTTAATAAAATGGCACCGGTACTGAACGGGTTAAGGAGGGATGGGTCGTGTTTATTTGCTCCTTTATATACGGTATATGTTCATATATATATTTGGTATTTTCTCCCTAGACCTCCATCAAGCTCAAAATAAAAAAAAACCCAGACTTTCCTTCGAGATAAATGTGTAAATTTTTTAGATATAAAAATTTCCCGGCCGAAGGCTGGTTCCCCTTGAATAGGCTCGCTATCGCTCACCAGAACAAAATCGACACCTAAATTATATGAAAAGTTTTAATATTGACAAAGAAATGGGACGAAAGGTCTTAAAATCGCCAACTAATGAGCCTAACGTCATAAAATCTGAAAACTAATGGGGCTACACATGAGGAAGAAGGGGCCCAGAAAAACGACCCATCCCCCCTTAAAGACCTCTTGGCCCCTTTTGAAGACACTCTCTCTCTCCTCTTCTCTCTCTCTCTCTCTTCTCTCTCTTCTCTCTCTCTCTCTCTCTCTCTCTCTCTCTCTCCTCTCTCTCTCTCTCTCTCTCTCTCTCTCTCTCTCTCTCTCTCTCTCTCTCGCTCTCTCTCTCTCCCCCCCATGCCCTCTTAGACTCTTACCCACCCAAGACTACTACCACCACCACCACCACCACCTGCTTCTTTGATGGTGTTATACGCCGGGGGTGCTAAATACTCAACACTTTATTATATGTCTGTCAAAAATATATCTTCTGCCCACTTGCAGTATTCTCTGTCTGTGTCGTGTTCCTACATTTATTTACATTATTTTCCATTTGCTTGTACAGTTGGCCAAATAAGTGATGTCGCGGCACCAAGTATGTTTAGATCAATAATTGGTATCAGCGCAATCTAAACTTTATTTCAGCTTTTCTAGTGATATATATATACAAACATGTTCCTACCTTTTCACACCCCATTCAACACCTGGCAGACATTAATACAACACACAGCGAGTGAAACGTAATGACAGCACAGACAAGACTTATTTGGCCGACTGCACTATTTAATACGCTGTTAAATATGTGCGTATATAACACAAACAAACAATAATAACATTGATTTACAAACGCTGTAGGTGTCTTACATTGGTCGCTTTATAATATATAACATTCAGAACGCATGCATAATATTCGTCAAAATTATCCGCAAGCATCTTGAAGGAAGTGTTCGAGTTACATTGCAAAATTATTATTATTAATTAATTACGTGTACAGTCGGCAAAATATGCAACTTGCCCTGGGCTTCTTTTATTTATGATATTATTATGTTCCTTCCAACAACCAACTATACTCCTAAAATCGATTAATGAAATTTACAAACACATGTGGCAGTCCGTGGATTCGAACCCAGGACGCTCACACCGAAAATCAACACCTTATATTTAAGCTATTTACAAATATAAATATGAGAAACACGAAAGACAGAAATGAACAAACTATACTCTGTTTCTTTTCAGCTGACGATAAAGTGAATCCCTTAGCAGCTAATGTCTCGATAGTTAACCCCTTCTGTACCGGAGACGTATTTTTAACTTTATTCTACCTCTTATTCGTGGTGCAATGTATAAGGTGTTGGTATTCGGTGTGAGCGTCCTGGGTTCGAATCCACGGACTGCCACATGTGTTTGTAATATTTCATTAATCGATTTTAGGAGTAGAGTTGGTTGTTGGATAGAACATAATAATTAGACGATTTTATTCAGTTATAGAAAAGCCTCCAGCAATTAACAGGCTTGGAACTATCTCACTTAACCTATTTTACCGCCACAGATCCTTCTCAAACTGCATACAATCGTCGAAATGTAGCTAAAATAATATGAAAAAAGACGTTGCGGTACAGAGGGGGTTAAGGGGAGATATCCACTTGAGGGATTTTTTTCTTGACCTCTTTCTCCCTCATGTTTAGCCCCATTACTATTGAGATTTTAAGACGTTTGCCCCATAAGTTTGACGATTTTAAGAACGTTCACCCCAGTTATGTCACTTTTAAGACCTTTCGTGCCATTTAGGTGTCGATTTGTTCCTGGCGAGCCATAGCGAGCCTGTAATTTAAGAGGAACCGGCCTTCGGCCGGGACATTTTTCTACCGAAAAATGTACACATTTATCTTGAAAGGGAGTCAAGGGGTGTAATTTAAAGCTTTATGGAAGTCTAGGAAACACACTAAAAACCTCCCTTTAATGGGAAAATATGAAACTTCTATGTGTCTGCATCACATAACACCAAGGTTATATGATTAGCACCATAGTTCACGACAATATTTTTACAATAACTTATTTTTTTTTTTACCTGAGCTGGCTACAAAAATAACTACATATAATAGCTGAATAATTACATATAACTACATATAATAGCTGAATAATTACATATAACTACATATAATAACTACATATAATAGCTGAATAATTACATATAACTACATATAATAACTACATATAATAGCTGAATAATTACATATAACTACATATAATAACTACATATAATAGCTGAATAATTACATATAACTACATATAATAACTACATATAATAGCTAAATAATTACATATAACTACATATAATAGCTGAATAATTACATATAACTACATATAATAGCCGAATAATTACATAACTACATATAATAGCTGAATAATTACATATAACTACATATAATAGCTACATATAATAGCTGAATAATTACATATAACTACATATAATAAATACATATAATAACTACATATAATAGCTGAATAATTACATATAACTACATATAATAACTGAATAATTACATATAACTACATATAATAACTGAATAATTACATATAACTACATATAATAACTACATATAATAACTACATATAATAACTCTACTACATATAATAACTACATATAATAGCTGAATAATTACATATATTATTAGCCAAAGATATAGGGCTACAATAAGAATGAGAATGGGTATGCTCCTCCCTCTTCTTGTTTTATATATCATTGGGAATATCTTTGAAGTCGTATTTGTATGTAGTTCAGTATATTGACACCTATTATTCTTTCACATGGCTATCATTAGACGATTTTCATAAGCTTGTACCAGTCTGTACCTATTAAGGGGAGGTGTTTAGTTTCCTCCCTAAACTTCCATCAAGCTTAAAATTACACTCCCTAGACCCCCTTTCAAGATAAATTTATACATTTTTCGGTAGAAAAATGTCCCGGCTGAAAGCCGGTTCCTCTTAAATTACAGGCTCGCTATCGCTCGCCAGGATAAAATCGACACCTAAATTGCACGAAAGGTCTAAAAATTGACAGAAATGGGTCGAAGGTTCTTAAAATCGTCAAAATAATGGGGCGAAAGTCTTACAATTAGAAAAGCAATGGGGCTAAACATGAGGGAGAAAGGAGTCAAGAATAAAATCCCTCAAGTGGATACCTCCCCTTAAGTAGTATATAATTATATTATTATATGCACTAATACAATCATTATATATTATATGCACTAATACAATCATTATATATTATATGCACTAATACAATCATTATATATTATATGCACTAATACAATCATTATATATTATATGCACTAATACAATCATTATATATTATATGCACTAATACAATCATTATATATTATATGCACTAATACAATCATTATATATTATATGCACTAATACAATCATTATATATTATATGCACTAATACAATCATTATATATTATATGCACTAATACAATCATTATATATTCTTGTATGACATCCTCTTTATTTATTTATTTGTGACTGTCTTGATAGCTTACATAAGTGCGCGGAAATTTGGAGTGAGCGTCCTAGGTTCGAATCCTTGGAGTGCCACATGAATTTGTTGATTTCATTAACCCCTTCAGACTCATATGACGCAGAGTTTGCCTGATTAGCCATAAGAAATAGAGTTCTCTCACTCTTATAATTACCTCTCCAAAATTACTTTTCTGCCCACAGCTAACTCAAAGACAACTGCAGAGGTTGAAGTAACTAAACTAAAGGTTTCTAAACACCCCTGATGGTAACAAAGGTTTTAAAGTATCCCTAATAGGCTCAAAATCGCGTCATATGTCGGAGAGGATTAATTGAGTTTGGAAGTGGAGTGGTTGGTGAACAATTATAATACATATAATTGTAAATTACAAGTAATACTATGTAGCTGGTATCCATAACAAGCTGTTGACAACTTTGGCCTATATTGCTTTGCTTTTGAAGCATGTGAAGATATTATGGATCTGATTGAAGCTATTACTTATATTCTAGATGACAACGTTATTGAATGGTAGCATCTCAGTTTATTGTTCTTCTATATTACTTTTCTAGCTTATGTTTAATTATTAGTATATATATATATATATATACAGTATATATATATATATATATATATATATATATATATATATATATATATATATATATATATATATCCTGCAATTAGCAACATAAAAAGTTATCAACATCTTTAATATGAATGTGTTTACAATATTCTCATACATAATATTGGCTGTTCTTAATGTGTCAACATGAATGTGTTTTGTATACTGAAATATTAACATTGTTTCTTCTTCCCAGGTAAATGATGTGTGGGTTCTTCACGTTCAGCATGGTGATGGTTAAGTATATAGTGAAAAAAAAGAGAAGTGATTGGTGTGAATAAGTACTTTAGTTTAAGTATAGTGACAGCAGAGAGCAGTGTTTTTTTTTTTTTTTTTTTTTTTTTCTATATTCCAACTTACTTCCTCTCGGGCATAGGCTGAGAGCCTTAACATTCACCGCTTTACAATGAACAGTGAAGCCCGTGAGGTCTTGTTCCAGTTGGTGGTTGGTGTTCAGTTGGTGTTCGCGGTTGGTGTGAATAAGATATTTTGTTGAGAGCAGTGGTTGGTGTGAATAAGATATTTTGTTTACTTATAGTGACAGTAGAGGGCAGTGTTTGGTGTGGATAAGGACTTTAGTTTAAGGGGAGGTATTTAGTTTGTTCCCTACGTTTTCATCAAGCTTAAAATTACACCCCCTAGCCCCCCTTTCAAGATAAATTTGTACATTTTTCGGTAGAAAAATGTCCCGGCCAGAGGCCGGTTGCTCTTAAATTACAGGCTCGCTATCGCTCGCCAGGAAAAAATCGACACCTTAATGGCACGAAAGGTCTTAAAATTGACAGAAATGGGGCGAAAGTTCTTAAAATCGCCAAATTAATGGGGCGAACGTCTTATAATATCAAAAGCAATGGGGGAGAAAGGGGCCAAGAAAAAAATCCCTCAAGTGGAAATCTCCCCTTAATATTGACTTTAGTTTCTTACGTCAATGTTTATGGTGTGGTATTCGCGTGTTTCCATTATGGGGGGGGGGGGGGGGGGGGGTGGAGGGGGTTCACCTTCGCTCGGGCCCGAAACAGTGGCCGTAGCCAGGTAATTACAAAGAACTCTTGACTAATAACCCGTAAGTCTACCGTACAGGACGCTTAATGTTTCAGTGCACCTCTCCCAATAATTGTGATGTCTGCAAATGAATAACGTCGTGCATAATATTACATTGAGCCCCGTGTATTAGTGGCCTTCAGTATACCATTCAGTGTAATTGTTATTATGTTATTAATGCCCAGTAAGTTCTTGTAGGTCGGTGTTTGTGACGTGTGTGTGTGTGTTAGTGTGTGTGTGTGTGTGTGTGTGTGTGTGTGTGTGTGTATTAGAGGTTAGAGGTTACAATTTTTGCCCAACCTAGAATGAAGGAACTATAGGCTATTGCAAAGATTTTGTAGCGAAACGTGTTGTTGATTATGAAAACTTAATATAAATATGAAACAGACACATAGTCATTTCATATTTTCCCATCAATTACCGGTAAATCAGTAGTTAAGGGGAGGTTTTTAGTTTGGTCCCTAGATATCCTTCAAGCTTAAGATTACACCCCCTTGAGCTCCTTTCAAGATAAATTTGTACATTTTTCAGTAGAAAAATTTCCCGGCTGAAAGCCGGTTCCTCTTAAATTACAGGCTCGCTATCGCTCGCCAGGATAAAATCGACACCTAAATGGCACGACAGGTCTTAAAATTGACAGAAATGGGTTGAAAGTTCTTAAAATCGTCAAAATAATGGGGCAAACGTCTTAAAATTAGAAAAACAATGGGGCTAAACATGAGGGAGAAAGGAGTCCAGAAAAAATTCCCTCAAGTGGATATCTCCCCTTAACCCCTACAGTACCGGTGACGTCTATTTCTTTATATTGTGGCACCTGTTAGACGATTTTATTCAGATTAGTCAGGATCTCTAGCCATATTAAGGCTTCAAACTACCTAAACCAACCCTTTTAACAACCGAAGATCCTTCCTAAGCTGCACAATAGCTTTTAAATATAGCTAGAATAAAAGATAGCACACGTCGCTGGTACTCAAAGGGTTAAGGGGAGGTATTTAGTTTGTTCCCTAGACCTCCATCAAGCTAAAAAATTACACCCCCTTGAGTCCCTTTCAAGATAAATTTGTACATTTTTCGGTAGAAAAATTTCCCGGCCGAAGGCCGGTTCCTCTTAAATTACAGGCTCGCTACCGCTCGCCAGGATAAAATCGACACCTGAATTGCACGATAGGTCTTAATATGGGATGAAAGTTCTTAAAATCGATAAACTAATGGGGCAAACGTTTTATAATATCAAAAGCAATGGGGCTAAACATGAGGGAGAAAGGGGTCAAGAAAAAAATCCCTCAAGTGGAGATCTCCCCTTAAGAGTTTCAAATTACCTTCAGGTTGAATATAGTCTAGACATTTTGGCATAATACATTCTCTTGACTACACTGTTTATTTTCAACTGACGGAGAATTACAAAGATTCCATCAAGATGTCTCAGTTATTTTGAAGATTTCTTTATGAATTATGGTGCTAATTATATAAACTTGGTCTTAATATGACGCAGAGACATAGTACTTTCATAATTTTCCATTAAATATCGAGCAATTAGCTGCCAAGGGATTCAATTTATCGTCAGTTGAGAAGAAACAGATTATCACACGAACACTTATTTATTGTTTTTGTGTTCTGAAACTATGATTTTGACAGTTTTGAAATCACATGAGCATTTGAAGGAGTTGAGTCGTCTTGAGTGAAAACAGACAATCTTATGAGGTAAACAATAGCTACACATTATTATTTCCCTTCGTTGCTGATACAGTTTTTGGTTTGGTATTCTAGCATTAATATAACACATAATAATTTTCATCTTCATGCAGTCAATATTTAACGATTATATTCACATTAGCAAGGCCATCTACATATCAATGGGTTAAGGGGAGGTTTTTAGTTTGTTCTCTAGACCTCCATCAAGCTTAAAATTACACACTGTAGACCCCTTTTCAAGATAAATGTGTACAATTTTCGGTAGAAAATTGTCCCGGCCGGAGGCCGCTTCCTCTTAAATTTCAGGCTCGCTATGGCTTGTCAGGAAAAAATCGACACCTAAATGGCACGTAAAGTTTTAAAATTGACAGAAATGGGGCGAAAGTAAGTTCTTAAAATCGCCAAACTAATGGGAGCAAACGTCTTAAATCTCAAAAGCAATGGGGCTAAGCGTGAGGGAGAAGGGGATATAGAAAGAAATCCCTCAAGCGGACATATCCACTTAATGTATCTCCTATTAAGAAGATAATTTTTAATTATAACCCTTCTGAGTTGGTGGCTACTTTACGAAATTCTCTCAGGTATTATTGTTATTAGTATTATTAAAATTAATAGCATTGGTTGTGATTTGAATGCCATTTTTGTTTTATGAACTGCCGACAAATGTTGTCTATAAATTCACTCGTGTCATAAAAAAAAAAAAAAAAAAAAAATGGGGAAAATAGTGGGGATTAGGCCTGAGTATATAGACTAGAATAGATAGCGCCTTAAGGGGAGGTGTTTAGTATGTTCTCTAGACCTCCATCAAACTTAAAATTACACCCCCTAGACCCCTTACAAGATAAATTTGTACATTTTTCGGTAGAAAAATGTCCCGGCCAAAGGCCGCTTACTCTTAAATTACAGGCTCGCTATCGCTCGCCAGGAAAAAATCGACACCTAAATGGCACGAAAGGTCTTCAAATTGACAGAAATGGGGTGAAGGTTCTTATAATCGCCAAACTAATGGGGCGAACGTCTTAAAATATCAAAAGCAATGGGGCTAACCATGAGGGAGAAAGGGGTTCAGAAAAAAATCCCTCAAGTGGATATCTCCCCTTAACCCTAGCATGCATATGACGTCAATTTGATAACTAATAGGTTAACCTTCTTAGAATGTTAGTTAATTGATAAAGAGCATATTAAAGTTGTAGCCTTAATTGAGATAGACCTCATTCCTTTGTTACCTATAGAGGACCTTCCTAAGATGTGTAAATAGTGTTAACCCTTTCAGTACCGCTGACGTCCTGTTCATTATATTCTGGGCACTATTTGACCATTGCATTCACCTTAGGAAGGACGTATATCAATTACAAGGCTACAGACTCTCTCAAATAATCCTTTTAGCTACCATATGTCCTTCCTAAGCTTCATTTCGTCTTAGTGAAGCTGAAATCAAATTAAAAAAGACGTCACCGGTACAGAAGGGGTTAACCCCTTCAGTACCGGTGACGCCTTTTAATGTTATTCTGGCTATATTTAGACGAGTTTATGAAGCTTTGGATTCAGGAAGGATATAAGGTAGCTAAAACGATTAAATGAGATAGTCTGACCTTTTAATGAGTAGACGTCCTTCCTAATTTAAGAAAATCGTCAAATAGTAGCCAATATATAGAGAAAACGACGTCGCCGGTACAGAAGGGGTTAAGAGGCAGAAAGTAGAGTCGCCTATAGCCCCCCCCCACCCCCCCTCCATTCGTTAATTATAGCTCCAAGTACCATATAGAGTGAGAGTCTGTAGCGCAGCGGTTATTATCAAGAGAGGGTATTATAAAGGTAGCGCCAACGAACTTGACAATATTCTGGACCCCTTAACCCTTTCACGCACATATGACGCAGAGGTTGCCAGATTAGCAATAAGAAATAGAGTTCTCTCACTCTTATAATTACCTCTCCAAAAATAGTTTTCTGCCCACAGCTAACTCAAAGACAACTGCAGTGGTTGAAGTAACTAAACTAAAGGTTTCTAAATGCCCCTGATGGTAACAAAGGCTTTAAAGTATCCCAATAGGCTCAAAATCGTGTCATATGTCGGAGAGGGTTAACTTCTTATATCTCAAAATGAATGAAAGCAATCGGGCTGACATTTCTATCATTTCGGAAGAGTCCACCGGGAAATAGGTGTGGAAATTTACATCCAGTTTGCTCAAGGTCCTTTTGAGTTACGAGCTAATTGTCAAGTTCGTTGGCGCTACCTATAACGCCCAAGTCCAACACGGAAAATATTGAGGAGAGATGGACCATTTTTGTTGGGTCCCCTTGCTTCCTCATGCTTATCCCCATTATCTTTTAGATTATAAGACGTTCGGCCCATTAGTTTGTCGATTTTAAGGTGTTTTATTCCCTTTAACTTTCGGTGTAGATTTTGTCCTGAGGGAGGAGGAGGAGGACTCGAAAAACCATCTGCCTCCTCTTAATTACCATTCTCACACTTTTTTTGCATTGAGTGAGCATATTCCGAATGGCCATATATCTCGTGCTAACCTAGAACACTTATGAACAAATATGAACTCTGACATCAACATTACCTTGAATCATCATTATTAGAAGTGTATATATTAATCCAACGAGAAAATTACCTTGATTCATCATTATTAGACTTGTATTTACCGATCCAATAAGAAAATTACCTTGAATCATCAATATTAGACTTGTATTTACCGATCCAATGAAAAGATTGCCTTGCTTCATCATTATTAGACTTGTATTTACCGATCCAATGGAAAGATTACCTAGAATCATCTGTATTAGATGTGTATATATTAATCCAACGAGAAAATTACCTTGAATCATCATTATTAGACTTGTATTTACCGATCCAACGAGCAAATTACCTTGAATCATCATTATTAGATTTGTATTTACCGATCCAACGAGCAAATTACCTTGAATCATCATTATTAGGCTTGTATTTACGATCTAACGAGCAAATTACCTTGAATCATCATTATTAGACGTGTATATACCAATCCAACAAGAAGTGTGAATAAAGTCTAAGGAGATTGAATGCCAGTTATAGAAATTATAATATATATGAATATTTTTATTTTATATAAATATCTTAGTTACACAGGGTGGTTGTTTGGAATGAAAATAAATATCTAAAAAATGGATATTGTATATGAAGATATATACAGGAATATATATTTAGTATCTGTGCTTTAAATGTGTTAATATTAGTTAAATATTTGTTGACAAAACTCATAGGAAAAGTGCATTGTCACGGATGTACCACGGAAGAATCTTACTTTAAAATATGGCGTAGCATTTATCAGATATATTATATTTCTTCCTATCTACAGGGCATCTGTATAGTGACGATACTAAGTCTGTAAGAACTAATTTAAAGTTAATTCTAATGAGAGAGAGAGAGAGAGAGAGAGAGAGAGAGAGAGAGAGAGCGAAACCGGCATGACTGCATACCATCTCGTGGAAATGCCAGCAAATGTACGTGAGACGCATTCCAGGCCCCCCTCCCCGCCCCCCCCCCCCCCCCCTCGTCCCCCTCTTTTTTCATTGTCCGAAGGGTAAGCAAGGCTGCAGATGACAAGCAAGCGGTCAGTTTGGTTAGGGAGGGGGGGGGGGGGGAAGGTAGGGGTTAGTGAAGAGCAGGTAGGAGAGGAGAGAAGGAATAAAAGAGGGAAGGATAGTGGATAGGAAGGTAGGTTGGGGAGAGTAGGATAGGAAGGAAGGAAGGAGAGAAGGAGAGTAGATAGGAAGGGATGTTGAGGAAGGTAGGAGAGAAGGCGAGTAGATTGGAAGGAAGGAAGGATAGTAGATAGGAAGGTAGGTTGAGGAAGGTAGGAGAGGAAGGAAGGAAGGAAGGATAGTAGATAGGAAGGTAGGTTGAGGAAGGTAGGATAGGAAGGAAGGAAGGAAGGATAGTAGATAGGAAGGTAGGTTGAGGAAGGAAGGAAGGAAGGAGGGAAGGATAGTAGATAGGAAGGGAGGTTGTGGAGGGTAGGAGAGGAAGGAAGGAGGGAAGGATAGTAGATAGGAAGGGAGGTTGTGGAGGGTAGGAGAGGAAGGAAGGAAGGAGGGAAGGATAGTAGATAGGAAGGGAGGTTGGGGAGGGTAGGAGAGGAAGGAAGGAGGGAAGGATAGTAGATAGGAAGGTAGGTTGGGGAGGGGAGGAGAGGAAGGAAGGAAGGAAGGATAGTAGATAGGATGAGAGGTTGGGGAGGGTAGGAGAGGAAGGAGGGAAGGATAGTAGATAGGAAGGTAGGTTGGGGAGGGTAGGAGAGGAAGGTAGGTTGAGGAAGGTAGGAGAGGAAGGATAGTAGATAGGAAGGGAGGTTGAGGAAGGTAGGAGAGGAAGGAGAGTAGATTGGAAGGGAGGTTGGGTAGGAGAGGAAGGAAGGAAGGATAGTAGATAGGAAGGTAGGAGAGGAAGGAAGGAAGGATAGTAGATAGGAAGGTAGGTTGAGGAAGGTAGGAGAGGAAGGAAGGAAGGAAGGATAGTAGATAGGAAGGGATGTTGAGGAAGGTAGGAGAGAAGGAGAGTAGATTGGAAGGAAGGAAGGATAGTAGATAGGAAGGTAGGTTGAGGAAGGTAGGAGAGGAAGGAAGGAAGGAAGGATAGTAGATATGAAGGGATGTTGTGGAAGGTAGGAGAGAAGGAGAGTAGATTGGAAGGAAGGAAGGATAGTAGATAGGAAGGTAGGAGAGGAAGGAAGGAAGGAAGGAGGGAAGGATAGTAGATAGGAAGGGAGGTTGTTGTTGTTGTTCCCCAAGCTGCCTGGCCGAACAGCCCCAAGGCCCCGAGCAATTCCAAAGCCATAACCGAGTGCCCCCACAGAACCCTCCCCGCCGACCACAATAAAGCCTGGGTGACTGAAGCCACTCCATGGCGGGGAGCTGAGGAGGGTGCGGAAACGCCCGGGAAACCAAAGCCCCACCCAGGGCCCTGTGCCCCTCAGCAATTATGAAGAGAAAGTTGAGGGGCAAGGGAAAAATGTGACGCTTTGGCTTCCAATCTTGGTAGATTGGGAGGTCAATCCACGGAAGAGACGCCATCACTTGAGATCTAGAAAATATATAAGTTAAAGGAACAGTCAGAGTAAGCTATGGGTATGGCAGAGATTGCTCAGCTCTCACTATGATAGACCAGCCCATCACCACATGACTAGAACCCAATCCTCTCAGCATCAGCTAGGAAAGGCCCTAGAAAGCCGCCTTTGGCGGGGGGATAGCTCCCCTATTTCAACCCCTTTCGGGGTTGGGCACCCGTCTAGGAAGGGAGGTTGGGGAGGGTAGGTCAGGAAGATGGACTGGAATGGAAGGACAGGACACAGTGGGAAGCAGGGGTGTTAGTGCAGAATGGTAGAGTAGGACATGGTGGGAGGGAAGGAAGGTTAGTGATCAACAGGTAGGCTTGAGTAAATAAGGAAGGAAGGTAAAGGAAGTAGGTACATAGAGTAGGGTAAAGTAGGAAACAAGGAGGTAGACTGGGTGGTAGGAAGGATGGTAGGGTAGACAAAATGAAAGGGAGGGAAGGAAGAAGAGAAGAAGGTAGGATACACTAAGGTAGGGTAGAATGTAGGATAGACTAGGTAGAAAGGATTAAGGATGCAAGGGTTGGAAGTAGTGTGAGGAGGGGGGCTATTGATAACAGGTAGGGGAGGTGGCAGGA
>CM064532.1:33991377-34016377 GCA_032716605.1 Paralithodes platypus | reverse complement strand
CATCCCTCAGCGTTAATCCCCACCTCATCCCTCAGCTTAAATCCCCACCCCATCCCTCAGCGTTAATCCCCACCCATCCCTCAGCTTAAATCCTCACCCCATTACTCAGCTTAAATCCCCACCCCATCCCTCAGCGTTAATCCCCACCCCATTCCTCAGCTTATATCCCCAGCTTAAATCCCCATCCTCCCCCACCACCACCACCTCTACCGTGTTCTCTTTTCACCGGGGCCTTTTCTATTCTGTCAAAACGTCGAACTTGAAAAACCCTTTTGGCCGGTCCGGATAACTGACACCTCTCACGGCTAATGCGCTAGGCTTAGACTGCAAGATTTATAGAAGGAGCGGCGACTCAAGCCAAAACAAAACTTCCACTCTTGCTGAAATAAAGCCGAATGGGAAGTGGAAGAAAAAGTATATATGTACAGAGAGAGAGAGAGAGAGAGAGAGAGAGAGTAGTTATGGGCTTGAGATATCTATTTTGTAGAGCATGACGGTTCATAAAGATGACATTTCTGAGTTCAATCTTTTATTATATTTCTTATTGGCTTTAAGATATTATCAAACAAGCATATACGGTATATAAGATTTTACTTCAATACTTGGCTCGAATTGGCCACTTGTGAGTTTCGGGCTATAAGGAAGTTGGAGCCGTAGACACTGATATTTAGCAACATTATCAGCTAAAATACCGTTATAGTATACATTCATGAATATATAAAATCAAATTCAACTTACTTTTTATCCATTAGAAGCCTACATTATTATTGCATTTCTGTTCTATATCGATGTCTACAGCTCCAACTTCCTTATAGACCCAAACTCGCAAGTGGTCAATTCAATATAATGTAACAGCAAAGTTCTAAGAAGTGCAACTATAGATGATCGGTTAGGGGGTGGGTTGTTATAAATGCAACTCCATAGATCTTTATTTATTTAAAATAGAAAAAGAAAAAAAAGAGGTATGAGCTGTGATAAATATATAATCTAATTTGAGCTGTATATCCTGTACTATCATTTTATCTATCTATCTATCTATCTATTGCTATCTATCATTTTATATATTGGTATATAACTATCTTCTATGTTTCGCAATTAAGCACAGATATATTTACTATTGACTTAATTATCTAATTGCCTTATGTTATTTAATTTGTCATTCATATATTTATTCATTATTTCCTGCATCCTGGTGGATCTCATATATTCTTTCATTAATTTCATTAGAGGCGTTTGGTGTTGTGGTGAAATTAATAAAAACAATAATATTAGAACTGTACACGTTTACACTAGTATACACACACAAGAAATTTAGAGGGATTTCACTGTAGCCCGAGAAGTGAAATACAAAATGGTTTTAGCTGTAGGGAAAGGCGTGAGGGTTAGCTGATGAGTGCAGGAACCAGAGGTGTGTGTGTATGAGTGGGTGTGTGTATGTGTGGGTGGGTGTGTTGTGTGTGTGTATATATGTGTGTGTGTATATATGTGTGTGTGAAGAATATTATAACATTTTGGGGTATGCTGAAATAGCTCTTTGTGGAGGGTGGGTAGGCGAGTGGACCAGGCCCCCCCCCCCTAAAAAAAAAAGTAAATATAATATAAATCTATTGTATAAAACTGACCATGGTAGACGGCCATATTAACCTGATAAATACCTGCGGAATATTTGTATCCCAACCATATAGTCTGAAGGAACATAAAGTTAATCAAAGAAGCTCCACAGGAATTGTACGATATTTTTGTTAAGGGGAAATGGGCCGTTTTGTGTATGCATTAATTAGTCCATGAGCCAAGACCCGAATTTTGGGATATCGGTACCACCCGGGGTGACTAATTCTCTTAGGTGTTTTTAGCTTGCTACATGTCTCTAGTTTATGTTTTGATATGATAGCCCTTGCACATTGGTAGCTTAATGGTCGTTATCACTTCTTGAATAGACATACCCTACCGAAAATTCCGAAATTTTTTAAAATGTCAAATTTGGGGACAGGAATGCCTAAATGTCAACAAAACGCATATAGTAATTGTCACATTTAATACAAGTCCTGTAAATACACACTAAGCATGCCATGGGCTTGTACATACTATTATGGCAAATTACTACTCCTAAATATCATCTACGTCAGACTCGGAATCTGACTGTTGTGCCACCGGCTCTTCTTCAATAGCCTTGTTCTGACATGTCTGTAACCTGCACATGTCCGTGCATTTTAGACCATTGCTGAGGCAAGTACACTTAGGGAGTTCGCATGACCGCACACACTTGCAAGACAGTAGCTGCATAACAGCATCTGGTGCTGGTGAGCCTCGCATCCAGTTGACGGCAAGCTTACCGTCCTCATCTGTCATCCAACCGCAGTCTGTTGGGTTCGCAACAAATGGCTGGCTCTGAAGACTTCTCCTCCAGATCGCAGCCTGGTAGTTGCACGCAGTGCATGCATGAAGAGGCAGTCCTCACAAGGAGGGAGTTGACTTGACTCTACCTCTCCACGTCTTGCACAGAACAGCTCATACCGAAGCTTGTTTACCTTAGTTGTGTGGGTAGATGGTAGGTACATGTGGCAGGTGATTTCCTGTAGCTTCTCAAAGAGTTCAGGAGACACTTCCCATGAGCGTCCAAGTTCGTGAAAAGCATGCTGGTATGTCTTGTCCATCTTCACCTGCTTGAGTGTCGTCATCTTCCCTCGGCCAGCGAATGCACTGACGGTATCACAGCCTGTAAAGGCATGCATACCAATCAATGAATCACACACGCTGCCTCCCAGTGTGCGGCTCAGTGTGGTGATATCCAGGAATCTTGTCCGGTTTTTCGTCCCGCACTTCTGGAACAGATGGGATGGGATCTTGTGGCACATGCCAAGACACAACACCATGACGTCTGTATCTTCTGCAGTGATGATGACAGACTTGTTCCCAGATTCTGCTGCATGAAGTGCATGGAGAAGAAGGCGTGTGTCTGCTTCTTCTTGAGTTGACTTAAGCTCAGGAGCCTCTTCCCACTGCTCTTTGGTGATCTTGAAGCAGCGCTGCTCAAATGTGACATACAGCTCCTTGTCCTTGAGCTTCTCCCTGTGCTGTGGTGCCTTCCATTCTTCTACCAAGAACTTGATAAGACTTGCCTTGTTGGAGGAACTACCGAGTAACTTTCTCCACTGCTGGATGTTGTGCCCAGGTTGAATGTTCTTGAAATGAATTCCTGTGCCTGCACTTCTTTTGGCTCGTTCTGCATCCTTGATGGATGTCTCCTTGTAGATATCAAACACAACATCAATGCGCCTGCTCTTAGCACCTTCATGAACAGCGTGACTCAGTGCTGTACCTGCAAGCTGTGAAAAAGTGTTGTCGTTTCCCTTCAGTTTGTGGACCAGGCTCATCCCATCAATTATGGTAGCAGAGGGCTCGGGTATCACTTCTGCAGGAGAAACATTCCTCTCTAACTCCTTTGCGAGGGCAGCCTTGTTGGTCTTGCGGAGAGACCCATCACCGCTGGCAAGTGCCCAAGGCAAAGGCCCCAGGGGATGAGCCAAGACATCACTCATTTTGAGCTTTCTGTTCTCGGCAACAAGGATCATCTGGCCAAATAGGTTCCTGTCAGCCTTTAAGATAACCTCCTTGGCATGGTCTTGTGAGCGTGGCTTCATTCTGATGTTAGTGAACGTTCTCAGTTTCGTCTTCGTCATCGTGTCATGAAACTGTATAGTTGGCGTATCGATCTCCAGGCGCTCTTCCTTGAAGGCTTGATATGCATCCTCTCCTATTCTGTAGGCCCCTAGAAGGTCTTTGACAACTTCTGGTGGTGCCATAGCCGCAGTTGACAAACTGACAAGATCTTCTTGCTCTGCGTTGAAGGGGTTCAACCAGCTGGTCTCCATCAGTTGAACTAAAGATTGGACATCGGCCTCATCTCTTCTAATCCTGGGCATCTGTAGGTCTGGGTGGCTGAAGTCAGTATACTTTTGGCCTACTACCATAGTCCTGAGCTGCCTTAAGTACCTGCTGCGATACTCCGATGTCAGGTAGTACCTGGCGACAGCTCCGCCTTTCAGGCTGAAGCCTTTTGTGCCCCCTGGTGTCTGGGTGTCTTTGTTGATCGTCTCTTCGATTGTCTGGTCCACAGGGATCCGTCCAAAGGGATTCTTGCTACCGATCTGGACCGAAAAGCCACCTTGCATGAAGTGTTCATGGACCTCTGGGCAGTCGAGACATCAAGGCATAGTAGTAGGTTAGGAACCGGGCATAGTTCACTTTGTCATAGGCAAAACACCACGGTATCATCTGTCGGATTGCTCCTAGGTGGAGCATCCAGTTGCCTTCTCTGGAGGCTCGAATTAAGTCCAGCATGATCTCAACCATGTCCAGGTATGACATCCAGAATGCTGAGAGGTTGTGTTCATCTCTGAGGGTCTCAAGATAAACTTGGAAAAGCTTCATGATATGTGTGCATGATTCACTCTCCATCAGCTCTTGAAAGAGTCCCTGAGACACATTGCTGTGAAAGCTGTTGATGTCCTTCAGTGTTTCATCTAGATGGTGTATGTCCCTTGAATGGTTTTCTTCTAGCCATGAAAGGAAGCCTTTCCATGCAAGCCTCATCAGTGCTTCATACACGAGCTTGTGTAGTCTCACTGCTCTGTTGTACCTCTTGCCGTTCATCACTCCTGACACTGATCCTTCTGCGATGATACCTGATTCCACACACAGATCTCTAAGACCTGCATCTTGAAACCTCTTTCCTATGGTGGAGATGAGATTACAGATTGTGTGGAAGACGCCCATCCTGATGATAATGTTCTTGAACTTCTCTTGTTTCCAGATAACTTCGGCAGCTTTGGCATAGAGTGCTTGATCAAACACGCACACAATCTTGTTAAGCTGTAAGGACTGCATGATAGCATGCGTTTGTTCCAAGATTTCATTAACGGTGGACATTTCTGTTGCGGGAGCATTGATAGTGGGCAGGTAGCTTACAGTGTCCTGAACCACTGCAATGTCTCTGCGCATTTTGATGTTGAACCCAGTCCAACTGCTGATGGACTGGTCCTCATGGTCTGACATTCGAGTAAGAAGCCAGATATGGTTCTTTGTCTTTGAATCCTGGACTTCCTTGGTAGTGTCGACATACGCAGTCTCAATCCTAGGTGGCCCTGCCCGCCGCCCAACATTGTATATTGGCAGCATTGATGATGTCTGAGTGATGCTTCTTATCTTGGACTTGGTAATCTCTGGCAGGACTTTCTCTGGCACAGAGCCTGCAACCTTGGACTGGACAGCAATGCCATTGACTCTATGAGAAGTACCTGCTCCACTTAGGGTCTCTTCAAGTCGGTCAATGTTATCCCAGGCCAGGGTTGTGAACACACCAGGGTAGATGTTTGCTGGCAGTGGAATGTCATCCTTTGAGCATTCCAGCTTCTGGATACAAAGGGCTGTATCGATCTCCTCAAACATTGAGTAAGACACACAGTGACCAAAACGATTCAGAGTTCGGATCAGTTCTGTGTTTCCTGTCAAAGACTTTACAGCATTGGTCAGCAGTACGTGCTTGGGTGGTTTTGTCTTGCCACTGGTAACAGCAAAGACCAAGTCACTGCCAAAGGAAGTGGCAAGACGTTGAGCTCTTTCAGAGGGAGTTTCACACTCACACTCTCCTGTCAGCAGGGTGTGCAGGAATTGAGTGACTGCTGCAGGAATGACATTCTGATCTGTATCGGGAGGCCATGGCTGACTCACATCTTGTTTATTGATCTCATTCCTCAGCTGCATTCCTGCTTTGGTTAAGACATCTTCAGAGTTAGCTGCTCTTGCTTCTTGCAGGTCTTTTGCCATTTTTGTGTGCTTGCCGGGCAAGGTCGTCCATTGAGAGGCTGCGTGGATAGATTAGAAGCTTTCCTTTCTCATCTGGGACAAAGCGTAGTGATTCTCCAAACTCGGTTTCAATCTTTCGGCGAACATGTTTCTTTGTCGCTGGTTTCAGTTGGATAATACCATGGGACATCATGGATCTCTCAAGCCTAGATGTGAGGTTTGTCATAGGCAGTACCTCTGGGTTGGGGAATAATTTGGTCCTTATATACAAGCAGAGTTCCTCGAGGGCTTCTGTCTCAACCTCTTCGTAGCGTGCTTCCTCGCTTTCTTCCTGATTTTCACCTGCACCCGACCTGGCGGCCGCTGGGAAATCATCTTTTGTGAAGAGTTTGTAGCACGACTTGTGGTAGTGACCCTCTGCAGCAACAAGGTCTCTGCTAACTAAACCAAGGATTCTCTGGTTGAGTTTCCTTATTGCTGCTCTGCGAATCTTCTCATCTGCTCGTAGCTCAACACACTGTATGAGTGGCTCCCTTGTCTTTGTTGTTGTTTTTATGTACTTGCTTGACTTCTCGCAGAAGATACATACTTTGGCATACACCCTGCTAGTACTAGGGGCATCCCTTGATGCCCTCCTCCTGGGGTCGACGCTTGCTGATTCTATCTTGACACCCTTGGCAAGGATAGAATCCAGTGACTCTTCATTGTAAAGAGACTACGACATTTACGGTGATAATGTATGTGTGGTATTCCTCCTTCTTCAAGGCCCTTGGCTGCTTCCAGGACTGGATCATGCTGCCTGATTTCTGCAGCCCTGAGCAATGTGTTCCAGGAGTCCAATCCTGTGGTGACACCAGAGCATCGCTGTCATCATCAGAGCAGTGGATGATACAGTCGATCCGTGCTCTCTTCCTCGCAGATGGTTCCATCCTGCCGTCAAACAGTCGACACACACCTGCAAAAAATATCACCATTAAACCATGAACAAACAAACACATTACATGGAAACCACTCTACATATGTTTGCTCCTTCCAATAATAAATTATCCCCAAAATATAACAAACATCCCCAAATATGAAATAAACCCCTAAATATGGAGAAACTTGTAATACACATCGGAATAATTCTTGTAGAGAATCAAATAAGCTACAAGAGCTGTTAGAATATATTTTTCAATGTTCCCCATATTTAAGGATTTATTCTAGATTTAGAGGAAAATACCCAAAATATAGAGTATATTCCGAAATATGAGGAAATTTGAAAAATACCTAGGAACAACTCTGGTAGAGAATATAATTCTACATAGGTGTTCAAAGTTTCGCGATGATTGTGTGATGGATTTTAAAGAAAATGAGGAAAACGCCGAGCGTCACGCTAAAAATCTTTATTTTTGGGTAGCGCCCCTATTGCATCAAAAAAATTAGACTAAGCTACCAGTGCCAGAAGGCTATCATATCTTAATGTACTTACAGTCACTCTATAAACATTTTAGTACCATTCGTGTTTAGTCACCCCAGGTGGTACCGATATCTGGCCTGGCTCATGGACTAAATGTATGTATTCCTTTAGTTCTTAGTTTCCTCGCTAGACCTCCATCAAACTTAGAACAAAACAACCCCTAGACCCCCCTTCAAGATATACTTGTACATTTTTCGGTAGAAAAATGTTACGGCCGAAGGCTGGTTCCTCTTAAAATTTCAAGCTCGCTTTCGCTCACCAGGAAAACATTGACACCTAAATGGCACGAAAGGTCTTAACATTGACAACGAAATGGGGAGAAAGGTGTTAACATCGCCAAACTAATGGGTCAAACATTTTATAATCTCAAAACAAATGTCTGCACAGATATAACAACAGGTGATAAGGAGTAATCATAACAAATTTCAAGTGATAATATTGGTTAGATTGTTTTTAAATGCATTCGAGTATGAGAGTATATAGTGTGAATTACAAAGTTCATGATTTTTAGATATCTTCATATATTAAAGATTAATTTAATTGATAGTAAACATCTGAAATATATATATATATAATCAGATAGAACAAATGATTTTTTTGTTTGTATAGTTATTTAACTCCTTCAATTAAACGATAATTTGTATACCATATTCATGTTACAATCAGAGGATGTATTCAATATTTGAAGACATTTTAGGATTGAAATGGTGAAGGCATATCTAAAATAACCTCTAACTCAGACAGAATCTTACACATTGACCAATTGCGAGTTTCAGGCTATAAGGAAGTTGGAGCTGTAGGCTTCGATATTTAACAAATTGACTAGCTTAAATACGGTTGTAGTACATTTATATGTATACATGCAATCGAATTCACTATACTTTATAACCATTGTAAACCTACATTATTATTGCAATTCTGTATATTATCCATGTTTACAGCTCCAACTTCCTTATAGCCTGAAACTCGCAAGTGGTAAATTTTAATAACACACTTTAGGGTAGCCAGAACGATACATTGATTGACGTTATATGAGTGAAAGGGTTAAATGTCTAATCCGGAGAATGGAAATAATATAATGATCAGAAAAGTATATACATATAGAACACAATATTGGGAAAGGAAAATGTTGCTTTCTCAACCAAAATATATGAAGGAATTGTTTGTGTTGTTCTTGCAGATATAATATAGAAAACATATTCTATTATTTTGGAAGGTAGATGGAAAAATATTTGTCAGTGGAAATAGGCAAGCACAGGGCGAGTGTCTAGGATGTATTATATATATATATATATATATATATATATATATATATATATATATATATATATATATACTGTATATATATTACAAATAATTTAAGATAAATAGTATCTTGCAAATAATATTAACAAAAAGGTAGATTGAATATATCTAATTAATACATAGAGTAGTTACATTTTTGTCTTTGAGCCATGATGAAGATGATAATTATGTCTTGTAGGTAACGAAATAATTAATGTTATGCTTTGTTTGAATTGGATATATAGTGATAGTGATTGGGGGAGAGGGTGTGAGAGAGGGGTGAGTAGTTCTGGTGGGGTTGAAGTAGGGGTAGGGAGGAGGGTGTGAGGGAGATGGGTGGTGAAGAGGGGGTAGTGAAGTGAGTAGGGGGTGAAGAAGGGGAAGTGGTGCAGTGAGGGTGGGGGAGTGATTGGGAGAGAGGGAGGGAGGAAGATAGTGTGTGGAGAAGGGGAGGTGGAGAGGGAGTGAGGGAGTGTGTGTGGAGAAGGGGAAGTGGTGGTAAAGTGGACGGTAATCTTGATAGCCTTGGGTTTGAGGGTTTGCTTTATCAACTTGCATGTGTGGGCTGTTCCAACTCATACAGTCACCTTAAAAAATCCTCCTACAAACCTTGACGGGAGATTGTGAGTTATCAATGAGTCGATTTAGTATATTCATTATAGCTTCATTATGTTCTAACACTGATATAATTCATGCAATCAAAGATATAAAATATATCTTAATAATCCCCTTAGTTCCCAGCATTGTATGGAGAAATCCATTTATTCTATCGAATAATGTACAAATTTAGCTTGCTGTCAAAACAAAAATATATATGCTGGCTCGCTACCGCTCGCCAAGAAAATATTGACACCTGTATGGGGGTAAACGTCTTAAAACAGTAGGCTGAATGGGGCCGAATGGATACAAGCTAAAGGGAGAGGGAGAGAAAGAGAAAAAAGCGAGGTGGGCTCCCTTAAACTTACTATAATCGATTATTGACAGACAGAAAACATTGAAGTAAAAAATATGTCTTGGTTTTCAGAAAGACTTAACCCTTTCAAGATCCGATACGCATTATTGTTCTGTTTTCTGGCTATTATTAGACGATTGTAGGGTATATGGAGATCAGAGGGTTCATTGAGATATTTTTCACCCTTTCGATTCCTAGAGAGCCTTCCTAAGTTGTATGAAATCATCTAATGATAGCAAGAAGAAAGTGTCAAAATGCGTCAAAATCCTCAAGGGGTTAAACTAGGGAATAATTTAAGATCTTTTTCAAAGGCTCCGGTTATCCGAGTCGAACCCTCATGACTCTGAGAGGGCCTTCCTAAGCCGGATAAAATAATCTGGTGTTAGCAATATCTAGAGTAAAAACGACAAAAAAGACATGGTGAGACATAACTTTTGATCATGACTGTGCGAGCTGGAGGTGTTGGAAGGGAGGGAAGAGGGGCCGGGGGGGGGGGGGTGGGGGAGAGAGAGAGAGAGAGAGAGAGAGAGAGAGAGAGAGAGAGAGAGAGAGAGAGAAGGAGAGAGGGGGGGGGGGGGGTGCAGATCATCCTTGGCTTTCCGGAATAATTGTGTTGATGTTGAGAAAAAAAATGGTTCGCCCGTGTGTGGTTTGCTGATGCATAGACGGATGGATGGAGGGATTATGTGCAGTGATGGGCGGATGGATGGATGGATGGATTATGTGCAGGGATAGATGGATGGATGGATAGGTTAATTGATGGATGGATATATAAAAGTATATGGGTGGGTGGGTGGATGGATGGATGATTATGTACAGGGATAGATGGATGGTTGGATAAGTTAATAGATGGATGGATAGATAAATATATTGATGGATAGATGATGGATTATATGCATGGATAGATGGATGGATGGATAGGTTAATAGATGGATGGGTAGATATATTATGGATGGGTGGATGGAGGATGTGGTGCAGGGATAGATGCATGGTTGGATAAGTTAATATATGGATGGATAGATACATATATGGATGGATGAGTGGATGGAGGATATTGTGCAGGGATAGATGGATGGATGGATAGGTTAATAGATGGATGGGTAGATACATATATGGATGGGTGGATGGATGAATTGATATATGGATCTGTTCATGGCTGTAATTGATGGAAGGATGTGTTCATTGATGAATGGATGGATGGATGGATGGATAATGTACAGTGTAGTACATAGGAAAATAAGCAACAACATATATACTGATCCTTACGAGGCTGTTTGTAGCTGAAACTAGCTAACCAATGTGTTAAGGGGGGTCACCGTTTTTTTTAAATTATATCTTCTTTTCTCTCTTACCCTGGCTTGTATCCCTTCAGCCCCATTCAGCCAACTGATGCAATATGTTGTCGCTACTGAAATACATTATTTGTTAATTTGAATATAAACAAATCACACTTGGTTTTAACACACCTTTTTCAAACATCTTTTATATCTGGGATTGACTGACAAATATACCAGAAGAATCAATGAGAGGGTCGATTAGGTTATTGAAGTTATTAACCGACTATAATACAATTTATAATATTGATGAACAAACTTTAATTGATTCAATGTACATAACCATGTAGAATATCGTCTTTCTTAGCAAAACACTGATATAGAACATAATGCAAATATTAATGTTAGTAATAATACTACTACTACTACTAATAATAATAATAATAATAATACAAATAATACTAATGTTAATAACACTAATTATTATGATAATAATAATAATAATAATAATAATAATTTATTATTATTATTATTTTTATAATTATGTTAATATTATGATCCATTTTAAATATTTTACAACTCCTCTTATTTTGTGAAACAAAATGTGTTAAGCCACAACACATACTCTTTAAACAACTAATGCTATATATCCATAACTACAATATTTAGCCATATGTATTATCAGAGAGAGAGAGAGAGAGAGGTTGAGAAAATGGTAGAAAATAATCCATGAAATTAATGGAGGTACAAAAGAATATATAAAGGGTAGGTTTGCTTGTTAAAGGAAGTGAGAGAGACAGAAAGAGAGAGAGAGAGTGAGTGAGTGAGTAAGTGAGTGAGTGAGTGAGAATGAGAGTGGGAGAGAGAGAGAGAGAGAGAGAGACAGAGGCAAAGGCAACATGAGACTCGTTCCGAATTATTCATGTTCTTGGCCCATTAGGCAAGAAGCACTGACCCTCTTGCCCCCCTGAGACTTTAGGCACAGTTGGCTAGTTCCAGGGATAAGGGGGCAGGGGACGCTGGACAGGCCTATAGTCTCATAACTAACAGGATGCCTCAACCAGTAGCCCATATTTTCAACCAGCAGGCCATTTCAGCTTGCAGTGGGCCATATTTTCAACTACCATGCCATTTTAACCAGCAGGCCATTTTAACCAATAGGCCATTTCAACCAGTAGGACATTTTTATCAATAAGCCATTTCAACCAGCAAGCCATTTCAACCAGCAAGCCATTTCAAGTAGCAGGCTACTTCAACCAGTAGGCCATTTCAACCAATAAGCCATTTCAACCAGCAGGCCACACCGTGGTGTAGTGGATTAAAACATGGACACTATTCCTGACCTGATATACAGTATATATATATTATATATACAGTATATATCCAGTATATATATATATATATACCTCCTTCACTACCATATTTCCTTCACAAGCTAGGTAATACCAGATTAATATGGGAAAAGGGTCCATACAAATTTAATGGTATTGCCATAAACGATGACAAGTGTAGAATTATTTCATTTGTGTAGGTTATATTGTTGATCTGACGGAGAGTTAATTCTTTACCGGTTGATTTATCAATACTTGATGACTAAAATATGAAACTACTAATGTATGTCTGCGTTATATCAATGCCAAATGTTCATTAACCCTTTTCAGATATAATTACGCATTTATTTGCTGTTTTCTGGCTATTATTAGACGATTTTATTCAGATTAGGAAACACATATTTAAGTCAGAGGGTTGTTGTTGTTCCCTAAGCTGCCTGGCCGAACAGCCCCGAGTCCCTACGGAAGGCCATGGCCACGGTCGGGCTTTCCCACAGAGTTCTCAAAGAGTGTAAATTGTGTTGTTGGCGTAAGTGGTTGTGTGAAATGCAGTCTTCCAAGATGTGTTTAATGGTATGGGGTGCTGTGTTACAACCCGGGCAGGTGTCGACGACGGAGTCATCCAGTCTCTTCTGATAGCTCAGAAGAGCCGGATGGTGTCCGCATCTCAGCCTGGCCAGGTGGACTCTGTCCTCGCGAGGAAGGGAGGGTTCAGAAGGATGGATTTCGGGAGGTCAGAGGGTTAATTGAGATAGTGTTAACCCATATAATGCTCACAGTTCCTTCCTAAGCTGAGTAAAATCGTCTACTAATAGCCAGATTAAATTGTCATAATGCGCCAAGGGGTTAACTACAACAACAACAACAACAACAACAACATATTTCGCTATAGTATCTTCGTAATAACTGAGTCATGAAGATGGGGACGTCAATTTACCACACGATAAAAAACAAAAAAACAAAAAAACAAGCAATACTAGTAAATGGTCTGTTTGTGTCAGAGAACAAAATGTGTTAAATATGAAATCAGGAGCTTTAAATTAGAGCTTCGCGATCCTCTTTAATTTGCATGATTAATGAATGATACCGAGCTATTTATGCCGTGAGAGAGAGAGAGAGAGAGAGAGAGAGAGAGAGAGAGAGAGAGAGAGAGAGAGATACATTACAGATAGAGAAAGAGAGAGAGAGAGAGAGAGAGAGAGAGAGAGAGAGAGAGAGAGAGAGTACGTATAGTCGCAGCAATGATTTTTCACAACTATATCTCGTCATGAAAGGCCAAAAGTTGTGTTCCGGTTGTGTTTGTTGTCGTTTTCTGCAGGTAAATAATACGTATAGACATTAAAAGTATATTAAGGGGAGATGGGCCATTTTTCTGGTCCCCCTTCTCCCTCATATTTAGCCCCGTTAGTTTTCAGATTTTATGACGTTCGGCTCATTAGTTTGTCGATTTTAAGACCTTTTGCCCCATTTCTTTTTCAATAATAAGACCTTTCGTGCTATATAGGTATCAATTTTTTCCCCTGGCAAACGATAGTGAGCCTGTAATTTTGGAAGAACCGCTGGCCGAGACATTAAACAAATTAATCAAGAAGGGAGATCTTATGGATGTGATTCTATAAGTTTGATGGAGGTCTAGTGAGGACACTATAAATAAATACATTAATACATAAATTAATAGACCAAACCAAATAGCCACTATCCCCTTAAAGGTTATGACCAATAGATGTACAGTCGCGCTAATAAGTCATGTCTCGGCACCAAGTATGTTTTGATAAATAATTGCCATCCGCAATATTTAAGCTTCATTTCTTTATATCGAGTGGAATATACAAACATGTTCCTACACTTACACAACCAATTCAACATCTGACAAACATTAATACAGCACAGAGCCAGCCAAACAAAATGACAGCTGGGCCATGACTTATTAGCGCGACCGTACTGGGAAAAATAGCGTATTCCATAATTATTGGCAGAGACTCGCGCAACCCACTGACTACTAGGGGTCCTTCTTTTGGGATATTTTTTCCTTTATTTATTTTTATTTATTATTAATATTATTTATATTATTTATTTATTATTATTTATAACCTCCATCAAACTTAAAAGAACATCCATTAGATCCCCCTTTCAGATTTTTTTGTACATTTTTCGATAGAAAAATTTCCCGGCCGAAGGCCGGTTCTTTCAAAATTACAGGCTCACTATCGTTCGCCAGGAAAAAAATCGACACCTTAATACCACGAAAGGTCTTAATATTGACAAGGAAATCGGGCGGAATATCTTAAAATCGACAAACTAATGGGGCAAACATCTTATAATCTGAAAACTAATGGATATTAATATCCATGAGGGAGAAGGGGCCCTAGAAAAACGAGCCATCTGCCCTTAACCCCTTCTGTGACGCATATCTTTATCTTGGTTTGGGTTTATTATTCGACGATCGTGTTATTAAGGGAACCCACCTCGCTTTTTTTGTTTTTTATCTTTCTCTCCCTCTCTTTGGGTTGTATCCATTCGGCCCCATTCAGCCTACTGATTTAAGACGTTTACCCCCATCCTGGTATCAATATTTTTCTGGCGAGCGGTAGCGAGCCATATATATATATATATATATGTGTTTTGACAGCAAGCTAAATTTGTACATTTTTCGATAGAAAAATCTCTCCGGCGAAGCCGGATTTCTCCATACAATGCTGGCTCGCTGTCGCTCGCCAGGAAAAAATCGACACCTGGATGGGAATAAACGTCTTGAAACAGTTGGCTGAATGGGGCCAAATGGATGCAAGTCAGAGAAAGAGAGAAGAGGAGAGAAAGATTTAAAATAAAAAGCAGGTGACCCCCCTTAAGTTTTGAAAGGGTTAAGGGGGTGGGGATTATTTAATAGTCTATTTAGTATTATTTTAGTTTCCTCCCTAAACCTCCATCAAGCTTAATACATTATCAACAAGATCCCTTCTCTGTCATTATAATTCATTTGTGTTAAATTAATATACGGTATAGACATTTCCTATTTCCGCAACGCACTTGGGAAAATCGCAAAAATTATCAAACATTTGATACAAGTGAAAATGCTCTTGAATTAAAGTATTACATACAGTATATATCATCTATGCTTCATACAAAGGAACTATGAGTACATTACTATAATGATATATACGTAATTAAAGCCAATATATAACATATCAGGTATACAGTATAGTTCAAGATGATTATTATTATTATTATTTTTTCGAACGTCTGTTAAATTCAATTATTTAATAATTGTGATTGGGATATAGGTAATAATCTATCTCAATGGTACATTAGAAAAATATAATATACAATATTTATATACAATAGACTATATATATATATATATATATATATATATATATATATATATATATATATTATATACAATAATATATTATATACAATAATATATTATATACAATATAATTATTATATACAATATAATATACAATATCTCAATATTTTAGAATGCATGTCTTTATTTTGAAATCACGTGCTTCAGTTAATATCCATATTTTGCATTTAAGTTACCCACTTGATTCAGGTTATTTAAAGCACAGTAGAAGTGGGCATTTATTGTGGTAAATATTTATAATATCCTGTAGAAAACTTTAACAAAAAATATTATCTGCAATTAAAGATCAATCGAGCACAAATATCTAAGTTTCCAACCAAGAGCTTTCGAAATTGGGGAACCAAGTTTGGTGCAAGTTTAATATAATTTACATATCCACTTAATAACGGAATATAATATCTCGTACCAGGGACCAGAAATACTCGCTGCAAATAAAAGCGAGTAAACATGAATACTTAAAGAGGCTAACTGCAAATAAAATATAATTAAGCAGACGTCGCTGATACAGAAGGGGTTAACTGCAAATAAAAACCGACTAAACACGAATACCTAACTCCCTTAAGGGGAGGCAGACCGTTTGTTTGGTCTATTAATTAATTTATTCATATATTTGTTTAGTTTCCTCCCTAGACATCCATCAAGCTTAGAAAAACACCCCCTAGACCCCCTTTCAAGATAAATTTGTACATTTTTCGGTAGAAAAATATCCCGGCCGAAGGCCGGCTCCTCTTAAAATTGCAGGCTCGCTTTCGCTCGCCAGGAAAAAATCGACACCTAAATGGCTCGAAAGGTCTTAAAATTGACAATTAAATGGGGCGAAAGGTGTTAAAATCGCCAAACTAATGGGCCGAACGTCTTATAATCTCAAAACTAGTGGGGCTAAACATTAGGGAGAAGGAGGTCCAGAAACACGGTCTGCCTCCCCTTAAGCAAGAACTCTGGAAAATGGGTGTAAGAGTTGGGACCCAAAGAATGCCGAGTCCCCGCGCGCTGGTCTCCGAGGATTAAGACAAGCCCGGTGCCCGCCGACCAAGATTTCCCCGACAATTTTCTTGGCTGTGGTCGCCCGGTCCCCAAGGCGCCATGACAAGCAAGCCTGAGAATTTTTGAGCGGGGGTAACCTGATTCGAATCGATCTTGGAACTAAGGGGGCGAGGAGAATAATACGGAGGTTTAAGGAGAAAATAGATTGGTGTATGCTATGCTGTCGTATTTATTTAAACTGGAATATTGTTAAGATGGGAGTTAAACAAACCATTTTATTTTTGACTGTCACCAACCTGATTCGAATCGATCTTGGAACTAAGGGGGCGAGAATAATACGGAGATTTAAGGAGAAAATGGATCGGTGTATGCTAGGCCATCTTATATATTTAAACTGGAATATCGTTAAGATGGGAGTTAGGCAAGATAACTTGAACAAACCATCATAATTTTGACCGAGGCCAATCTGAGGTGGGCTCCCTTAATTGATTGGAAATATACATAGAATTAAATCGAATATTTATTTAGGGTGAGAACAAATATGTGACATTTGAAGAATATGGAGTACTACAGACTTCCTCATATGTTAGCCTGATAATTACTATACTGTAGGAAGGATTACAGTTTTGCTAAATCAACCGGATTTTTTTTTTTTTTTTTTTACTATAGAGAGAACAACAAAAGTTAACAGTCTGGTCCAATTTCTTGCGGATTATTATGATATTGTGTTTAATTACTATTAATGTTGGCTTACTTATAATTAATAGACCGTAAAAAGCTGTTAGATTTCGTAGACAGAACTTGAAATTACCGGCAAGATTTTTTTTGTAAGGGATCGCCTTGATATATATACTGTATATATATATATATATTCCTCTCTAGACCTACATAAAGCTTAAACAATTACCCGCAAGACCCCGCTGCGAGATATATTTGTGCATTTTCTAGTAGTATTATGCCCCGGCCAAAGGCCGATCCCTCGTAAATTGCAGGTTTTCTATCGCTCGCCAGGAGAAAATCGACATCTGAATGGCACCAAAGGTCTTAAAATCGCCAAACTAATTGGACAAATGTTTTAAAATCTAGAAAACTAATGGACTTAACATGAGAGAAAAGGGGATCTTGAAAACCCCTCCTTAATGTTTCGACAAGTTGATACTTAGAATCCTATAAAGCCACACTGTGTAACGAGGGTAAACTGAAGAAACACCGTAGCTAATGTAATGCATATTGTATAACTAAAGGGCTACCCAAGCATAGTCAATACATATGGAAAATAATTATAATATTAATAATTTAAACTATTTATGATATATATATATATTAAGAAATCATCATTAAATTTTTGAAATATTTAGGCCTATTAGAAGTTAGTTAATTTTTTCTGTAAGTTCATGTGAATTTAATTATTTCAAATAAAAGTTAGTCAAAATCAAAATAGTGTTGTACTAACTTCTGAGACATTGGGGTGAAAGAATACAATACCACGAATGCAACTAGATTGAAAACGTACATTCCTATGTTGAAAATAGTTTGTATTTTAAGGGAGCCCACCTCGCTTTTTTCTCTTTCTCTCCCTCTCTCTTTGGCTTGTATCCATTCGACCCCATTCAGCCTACTGTTTTAAGACGTTTACCCCCATCCAGGTGTCAATATTTTCCTGGCGAGCGATAGTGAGCCAGTATATATATATTTTTGTTTTGACAGCAAGCTAAATTTGTACATTTTTCGATAGAAAAATTTCTCCGGCGAACCCTGATTTCTCCATACAATGCTGGCTCGCTATCGCTCGCCAGGAAGCAATCGACACCTGAATGGTGATAAATGTCTTAAGACAGTTGGCTGAATGGGGCCGAATGGATACAAGCCAGGGAAAGAGAAAAGGAGAGAAAGATAAAACAAAAAACGGTGACCCCCCTTAAGACACGAATGTTTGAAGTTCCCTTGAACAGGACATATTTTAATATTCTGTGCAATAGTTAACCCCTTCAGCACGATGACGTACTTTTGTCTTATCCTGATTACCATTAGAGGCTGGAGTAAAATAGTAAAGAAGAGTAATTGGACAGAGGAAGAACATTAGAGATTTTCTTTGGCTTATTATCTACCCCTGAGACTGATAGGGGTATATATATTATCAACAAACCCTCTGAATAATATAGGGCCTTCCTAAATTTAGCCAGAATAGGGGTTAAAAAATCAAAGCATAGTAGATGGTCAAAATATATTACTTAAGAATTACAAACAAAAATAATAGTCGCTGCTCCTGATCCCAATATTTTACGATTAGGTACCATTCGAGATGGTTAAATTGTTATCATGGACCCAAATGTTATAGATATTCATTTACAAACATCTATAACCTCGAATATCTTGACCACCATAGTACAAGCAGGGTCCAATAGATACAACTTGGATACAAATGTAGATACTAATACAGATAGCTATAACCATCGAATATATGGCCGATTTATAAACTAGCCACAACACTGTATTGGACGATCAAATATAAGGGATAGTAAAGTGTAGGATCAAGTACACTATAAGGTACAGCAGAGTGTAGGATCAAGTACAGTATAAGGGATAGTAAAGTGTAGGATCAAGTACACTATAAGGTAAAGCAGAGTGGTGGATCAAGTACAGTATAAGGTAAAGCAGAGTGGTGGATCAAGTACAGTATAAGGTAAAGCAGAGTGGTGGATCAAGTACAGTATAAGGTAAAGCAGAGTGGTGGATCAAGTACAGTATAAGGTATTAAAGCAGAGTGAAGGATCAAGTACAGTATAAGGTAAAGCAGAGTGGTGGATCAAGTACAGTATAAAGTAAAGCAGAGTGAAGGATCAAGTACAGTATAAGGTAAAGCAGAGTGGAGGATCAAGTACAGTATAAGGTAAAGCAGAGTGTAGGATCAAGTACAGTATAAGGTAAAGCAGAGTGAAGGATCAAGTACACTATAAGGTAAAGCAGAGTGGACGGGGGGCAGAAGCAGTAATATTGAGGATAAAGCAGGTGGCCAGGCAGGGGAAGGATAGGGGTATGGGAAGATAAGGGGGGGCATGAAAGGGAAAAGATTGGGGGGTAGGGGTGGGGGGCAAGGGGGCAAGCAGAGAAAGACCGAAGGCAAGGAATGGGTAAAAAGTGAAATGGATGACGGTGAACATTGCAGGAATTAACCCCCGTCTGTACCGGCGAAGTCTTTTTAATGTTATTCTTGACATACTTAGACTATTTTGTGAAGTATAATAAGGATTTGTGGTAGTAAAAAGGGTTGAGGGAGTTAGTTCAGTTGATAGAAAATGAAGTCCCTTAGCAGCTGATATATCAATACTTGATGGGAAAATATGAAACTTCTATGTTTCTGCATCGTACAAATACTAAGTTTTCAATGTTTACAATACATGTCGTAATACAATCTTCATAATAGCTGAGTTATCAAGAATAGGACATGACAATTTACCACCAGCTGAAAATAAACTGACCATAGTGAATCCCAATATGTGTTCTGTGTGACTCATGTCTGTTTCCCTTAAGGGGAGGTTTTTAGTTTGGTCCCTAGATATCCTTCAAGCTTAAGATTACACCCCCTTGAGCCCCTTTCAAGATAAATTTGTAAATTTTTCGGTAGAAAAATGTCCCGGCTGAAAGCCGGTTCCTCTTAAATTTCAGGCTCGCTATCGCTCGCCAGGATAAAATCGACACCTAAATGGCACGAAAGGTCTTAAAATTGACAGAAATTGGTTGAAAGTTCTTAAAATCGTCAAAATAATGGGGCAAACGTCTTACAATTAGAAAAACAATGGGGCTAAACATGAGGGAGAAAGGAGTCCAGAAAAAATCCCTCAAGTAGATATCTCTCCTAAATAGTTCGCCTGTGTTTTGCCTTATGTATCTCTTACTGAAGCAAAAACCAAACAAGATACTATGGTATCAACAGAATACATGCTGTATACTGCAAGCCCTTTCCAGTACATGGTTAATAAGTCTAATAATTATAATATTCATAATAATAATAAAAATAATAATATAAATAATAAAAATAAAATAATAATAATAATAATGATAATAATAATAATACTATGCTTTCATTAGTTTATTTAAGTGCATTGGGGTTTGTAATTGATGATTAATGTTAAGAACGGGGAGTTACTTAATAATAATAATAATCATAATGAGAGAGAGCAATAATACTAATACTTGATAATATTAGTAAGTATATTTATTCAGCTGTATGGTAGTAATGGAGGGGGTCAATTCGACTAATAATACTTATCATAATTGCTGTATTTCCATAGCTTTTATATTAGCTCATACATATATGCACGTGTATGTAATTATCAATTGCATATATTTAACGTGTATGCTATATTATATATATGTTACGTGTATAATATGTTTTAAGTTATATATGAGAGTCAACAGAATGTAGTATATATGTATAGTTTATGCATGTGTCTTAGGAAGAACACAAAATAGTTATCACAATTCATATGTATTCCCACGTCCACACACCTCCCCTGCATAATACATAAGCAAGCATTATATACTTTCATGTCTGCGCCACAATCACAATCCAGGGTAAATGTCAGTCGGTATACACGCATTATAACCAACAAACAAGTCGGGTATTTTATTGACGAGAGTGCTATAGTGCTGCTGCTTCGTCCGGACATATATGAGAGAGAGAGAGAGAGAGAGAGAGAGAGAGAGAGAGAGAGAGAGAGAGAGATAGAGAGAGAGAGAGAGAGAGAGAGAGAGAGAGAGAGAGAGAGAGAGAGAGAGAGAGAGAGAGAGAGAGAGAGAGAGAGAGAGAGAGAGAGAGAGAGAGAGAGAGACCACACAGACCTCAAGGTCCTTACTAGGCAGTCTGGCCTTACAAACTATATATGTATATATGCATATATATATATATATATATATATATATATATATATATATATATATATATATATATATATATATCGAGAGAGAGAGAGAGAGAGAGAGAGAGAGAGAGAGAGGAGTGGGAGAGACTGAGAGTGAGAGAGGGAAATAGAAGGATAATTTGTGTGAGAGAGAGAGAGAGAGAGAGAGAGAGAGAGAGAGAGAGAGACAGAGAGAAAGAGAGAGGTAGACATTACAGAAATTATCATGGCCTCTCCTGCAGCATTTACAGGTGAAATATAACTACTTGCAACATAATGAGATACGTGTGCAACATAATGAACAACCCTTTAGCAACATAATTAATGAGGGCACATGAACAACAAAATAAGCATACATGAATAACATAATGAACATACATGAACAACAAAATAAGCATACATGAATAACATAATGATCATACATGAACAACATAATGATCATACATGAACAACATAATGAACATACATGAACAACAAAATAAGCATACATGAATAACATAATGATCATACATGAACAACATAATGATCATACATGAACAACATAATGATCATACATGAACAACATAATGATCATACATGAATAACATAATGATCATACATGAATAACATAATGAACATACATGAACAACATAATGATCATACATGAATAACATAATGAACATACATGAACAACATAATGATCATACATGAATAACATAATGATCATACATGAACAACATAATGATCATACATGAACAACATAATGAGCATACATGAACATAATGAACATAGATGAACACCATAATGAACATACATGAACAACATGAGCATACACGAACATAATGAACATACATGAACACAACATAATGAACATACATGAACAACACAATGAGCATACATGAACATAATGAACATACATGAACAACATAATGAACATACATGAACAACATGAGCATACATGAACATAATGAACATACATGAACAACATAATGAGCATACACGAACATAATGAACATACATGAACAACATAATGAACATACATGAACAACATAATGAACATACATGAACAACATGAGCATACATGAACAACATAATGAACATACATGAACAACATAATGATCATACATGAACATAATGAACATACATGAACAACATGAGCATACATGAACATAATGAACATACATGAACAACATAATGAACATACATGAACAACATAATGAACATACATGAACAACATAATGAACATACATGAACAACATAATGAGAAACACCTGGGGAATGCGATTAGAAACATTTGAATAATTGCAACATATTGATACCTGGGTAACATACTGAATAACATATAAACAACATAATAAGGAGCACACGAACAGCATAATCAGACATACACATATACACATAAGCAACATAACGAACAACACATACGCAACATAATGAGAAACACATAAGCAACACAGTGAACACATAAGCAACACAGTGAACACATAAGCAACATAATGAGAAACACATAAGCAACACAGTGAACACATAAACAACATAATGAGAAACACAGAAGCAACACAGTGAACACATAAGCAACATAGTGAACAACACAATAACGTAATGAGATATACACAAACAACATTATCGTCACCACATGAACCAAATAAAGACAAACACACAAGCTACATAATGAGCACACCCAATAGCAACATAAACCACCCTCTCTTCGTAGAGCACGTAGCACCCGTCTTGCCTTGCAACACAATCCCACCCCTACTCTGTGCAACTCTCCAACCCAATAGTGAAACGTTATTTTCAATATTTGTTCTATTCAACAGCAGAGCTCTGAAACTCTCTCCTAGAACCGGTCTTTCCCTCATCCTATGACTTAAATTGATTCAAACTCCGTGTGTCCAGGCATTTTGGCTCGAACGTCCTTTGTTTTTGGTCCAGTCACTCTTTCAACTCAGTTGGAGGCACTCGTCACAGGCAGTTCTGCCTTTTGTCTCCCTCAGTCACAGAACAAATAACACACACTTGCAACATAATGAATGAACAAGTAACACAAATACAAAAACACATGCAACATATTGAGCAACACAACAAACAACATAACGAAACACACAAGCAACATACTGAGACAACGAACAACTCAAACACAAGCAACATACAGACACACAAAAGCAACATACCGAACCAACAAGCAACACAAAGAAACACACAAGCAACATAACAACAATAACAACAAAAACAACAACTCCTCACACATCTAATACAAAATGTCCCATGTTTTGTTTGTGCATTACCAACAGTACGGGTCACGTGTCAGGAAGGCCATATAGTGTACAACTCCCACCTTATACACCTGGGGCACAAGCAGCATTATGGACACTTTGGGTTTAGGGGGTTCATGTAAACAAAAATCGTGGTTCAAGAACACGTGAAGCACCTCCTTATGGGTATATTTATAGTTTTCATCCTAGACTATTATCAAACTTAACCCCCCCCCCCTCTCTCTCTCTCTCTCTCTCTCTCTCTCTCTCTCTCTCTCTCTCTCTCTCTCTCTCTCTCTCTCGTCTCCGGTCACGGCTCTCTCTCTCTCTCCCTCTCTCATCTCTCACCTCTCTCTCTCTCTCTCTCTCTCTCTCTCTCACTCCCTCTCCCACATTCTCCTCTCTCAAGCTCTCAATCTCTCTCTCTCTCTCTCGTTCTCTCTATCTCTCTCTCTCTCTATCTTCCGAAATTCCCATTCTTCGAGATAAATGTGTTTTCATTTTCAGTATAAAAATATCCAGCCCAATGGCCTGTTCCTCCTAAATAACGGGCTCGGCTATGCCGGCCGCCTGGAATACAAATCTAAAACTATATGGCACAAAAGGTCTTAATATTTACACAGAAACTGAGGCGAACCAATCTTAACATCGCCAAACTTATGGTATAAACGTCTTAACCAGATGAAAACTAAAGGGTTGAACATGAGGGAGAAGGGGCCCAGAAAAAAACAACAACAACCATCTCCCCTAAATATACTTTATGATATTGCACCCCGCCTCACGACTGAACTCCGATCACCCTCACTGTATAATAGTCGAGGTACTGTACCAATTCAACTAGGTCATTATTTTTCGTGTTTTCGTATATATTTATTTATACATTAGTTTGTGATAATTGATCATGAGGTTTCTCTCATGCTCACTCTACGTTGGATAATATGGCATTTATGTCTTTCAATGTCCTCATGATACACCATGGCGATTAAGAATTTTAAATATTTTGTACTCTCGTCTTTGTAACAGCATAGACTTCAGCCACAACGTTTCCCTAATAGTATGGAGCTTGTAAATGAACCGTAATATTAAAGAGTATATATATATATATATATATATATATATATAAATAATATATATTTATATATATATATATATATATATATAGATATCTATATATATATATATAGATATATATATATATTATACCCGGTATATATATAATATAAGTAACAGTATATAATTTAGTCAAATCATAAAGGTAGGTCGACTAGTGAGAAAGTGACGTTTAAAAAAAAACCACTTTAAATAAAGGTTACATTACTTCGAACACACACAACACACACCCCACACACCAACCCACGACACTCACTCAATTCTCGACTTATGCACCCATTCTGTATACATCGTTA
>CM064532.1:33975481-33991277 GCA_032716605.1 Paralithodes platypus | reverse complement strand
TATATATATTTATATATATATATATATATATATATATATAGATATATAATAGAGACGAGAGAGGAGAGAGAGAGAGGAGTGGGGGAGAAGACTGAGCGTGCGCGCGGGCCCTCGCACTGCTCGTTGTGTTGTGTTGCGCGCTGCGCAAGCCGAGCTCGATCCGCGCTCAGAGAGATGCGAGAGAGAGATAGAGCGCTACACCGAGAGACGAGAGAGGTACGACATTCCAGAAATTATCCATGGCCTCTCCTGCAAGATTACCAGGTTAAATATAACTACTTGCAACATAATGAGATACGTGTGCAACATCATTACCAACCCTTTAGCAACATAATTACTGAGGGCACATGACCAACAACATAAGCTTACATGAATAACTACTAATGACATACATGAACAACAAAATAAGCATACATGAATAACATAATGATCATACATGAACAACATAATGAACATACATGAATAACATAATGATCATACACGAACAACATAATGAGCATACATGAATAACATAATGATCATACATGAACAACATAATGAGCATACATGAACAACATAATGAGCATACATGAACAACATAATGATCATACATGAACAACACAATGAGCATACATGAATAACATAATGATCATACATGAACAACATAATGAACATACATGAATAACATAATGATCATACATGAACAACATAATGAGCATACATGAACAACATAATGATCATACATGAACAACACAATGAGCATACATGAACATAATGAACATACATGAACACCATAATGAACATACATGAACAACATGAGCATACACGAACATAATGAACATACATGAACAACATGAGCATACACGAACATAATGAACATACATGAACAACATGAGCATACACGAACATAATGAACATACATGAACAACATAATGAACATACATGAACAACATAATGAACATACATGAACAACATGAGCATACATGAACATAATGAACATACATGAACAACATAATGAACATACATGAACAACATAATGAACATACATGAACAACATAATGAACATACATGAACAACATAATGAACATACATGAACAACATAATGAACATACATGAACAACATAATGAACATACATGAACAACATGAGCATACATGAACATAATGAACATACATGAACAACATAATGAACATACATGAACAACATAATGAACATACATGAACAACATAATGAACATACATGAACAACATAATGAGAAACACCTGGGGAATGCGATTAGAAACATTTGAATAATTGCAACATATTGATACCTGGGTAACATACTGAATAACATATAAACAACATAATAAGCAGCACACGAACAGCATAATCAGACATACACATATACACATAAGCAACATAACGAACAACACATACGCAACATAATGAGAAACACATAAGCAACACAGTGAACACATAAGCAACACAGTGAACACATAAACAACATAATGAGAAACACAGAAGCAACACAGTGAACACAGAAGCAACACAGTGAACACATAAGCAACATAGTGAACAACACAATAACGTAATGAGATATACACAAACAACATTATCGTCACCACATGAACCAAATAAAGACAAACACACAAGCTACATAATGAGCACACCCAATAGCAACATAAACCACCCCCTCTTCGTAGAGCACGTAGCACCCGTCTTGCCTTGCAACACAATCCCACCCCTACTCTGTGCAACTCTCCAACCCAATAGTGAAACGTTATTTTCAATATTTGTTCTATTCAACAGCAGAGCTCTGAAACTCTCTCCTAGAACCGGTCTTTCCCTCATCCTATGACTTAAATTGATTCAAACTCCGTGTGTCCAGGCATTTTGGCTCGAACGTCCTTTGTTTTTGGTCCAGTCACTCTTTCAACTCAGTTGGAGGCACTCGTCACAGGCAGTTCTGCCTTTTGTCTCCCTCAGTCACAGAACAAATAACACACACTTGCAACATAATGAATGAACAAGTAACACAAATACAAAAACACATGCAACATATTGAGCAACACAACAAACAACATAACGAAACACACACAAGCAATATACTGAGACAACGAACAACTCAAACACAAGCAACATACAGACACACAAAAGCAACATACTGAACCAACAAGCAACACAAAGAAACACACAAGCAACATAACAACAATAACAACAAAAACAACAACTCCTCACACATCTAATACAAAATGTCCCATGTTTTGTTTGTGCATTACCAACAGTACGGGTCACGTGTCAGGAAGGCCATATAGTGTACAACTCCCACCTTATACACCTGGGGCACAAGCAGCATTATGGACACTTTGGGTTTAGGGGGTTCATGTACAATCGTGGTCAAGAACACGTGAACACCTCTTCTGGGTATATTAATAGTTTTCATCCTAGACTTATCAAAATTAACCCCCCCCTCTCTCTCTCTCTCTCTCTCTCTCTCTCTCTCTCTCTCTCTCTCTCTCCCGTTCTCTCTCTCTCTCTCTCCCGTTCTCTCTCTCTCTCTCTCCCGTTCTCTCTCTCTCTCTCTCCCGTTCTCTCTCTCTCTCTCTCTCTCTCTCTCTCTCTCTCTCTCCTCGCTCTCTCCTCTCTCTCTTTCTCTGTCCGTCTCTCTCCCTCTCTCTCTCTCTCTCTCTCTCTCTCTCTCCCAAATTCCCTCTTCGAGATAAATGTGTTCATTTTTCAGTAGAAAAATATCCAGGCCAATGGCCTGTTCCTCGTAAATAACGGGCTCGCTATGGCCCGCCTGGAATACAAATCTAAAACTAGATGGCACAAAAGGTCTTAATATTTACAAAGAAATGAGGCGAAAAATCTTAACATCGCCAAACTTATGGGATAAACGTCTTACCAGATGAAAACTAAAGGGTTGAACATGAGGGAGAAGGGGCGCCAGAAAAAAACAACAACAACCATCTCCCCTAAATATAATTATGATATTGCACCCCGCCTCACGACTGACTCCGATCACCTCACTGTATAATAGTAGGAGGTACTGTACAAATTCATAGGTCATTATTTTTCGTGTTTTCGTAATATTTATTTATACATTAGTTTGTATAATTGATCATGGTTCTCTCATGCTCACTCTACGTTTGATAATATTGCATTATGTCTTTCAATGTCCTCATTATACACCATGGCTATTAAGAATTTTAAATATTTTGTAATCTCGTCTTTGTAACAGCATAGACTTCAGCCACAACGTTTCCCTAATAGTTGGAGCTTGTAATGAACCGTAATATAAAGAGTATATATATACCGGTATATATATATATATATATATATATATATATATATATATATATATATATATATATATATATATATATATATATATAATATATATATATACCGGTATATATATATATATACAGTATATAATTAGTCAAATCATAAAAGGTAGGTCGACTAGTGAGAAAGGAAGTTTAAAAAAAAAACAATTTAATAAAGGTTACATTACTTCAAACACACACACACACACCCACACACACACACACTCACTCATTACTCGACTTATGCACCCATTCTGTATACATCGTTATACTATACAGATTAAACAAGGCAAACTCTCTCTCTCTCTCTCTCTCTCTCTCTCTTTAGATATAGCATAGTTGTCAAGAACACAACAACTGCATTAATTAATTAAAACCTATTATCATACTAATGCATCAAACGAACACACATACAAGTAGAGTAAATATTGGCATCCAAACGCATCAATATAACATAATACGAACACATTAAGAAGGTAGGGTATATTTTTGGGTAAATGTATTTATTTATATATACAGTATACATTTCTAATTTATCCTGGCTAGACGTCCATCAAGGTTAAAAACACCCTCAATACCCCCCCCCCCCCCCCCCCCCTTAAAGATAAATGTTTCCTTTTTTCGGTAGCAAAGTGTCCCGGCCAGTTCATCTTATAATTACAGACTCTCTATCGCTCGCCAGGAAAAAATCGACACCTAAATGGCACGAAAGGTCCTAATATTGACAAAGAAATAGCGTCGAAAATGCTTAAAATCGCCAAACTAATAGGCCTAACGTCTATACATCTGAACACTAATGGGGTTAATCCTGAGGGAGAAGGGGGTCCAGAAAAAACAACCATCCCCCCTTAAGGGGAGGTATTTACAGTAGTTTGTTCCCTACGTTTTCATCAAGCTTAAAATTACACCCCCTAGACCCCCTTTCAAGATAAATTTGTAAATTTTTCGGTAGAAAAATTTCCCGGCCAGAGGCCGGTTGCTCTTAAATTACAGACTCGCTATCGCTCGCCAGGAAAAAATCGACACCTTAATGGCACGAAAGGTCTTAAAATTGACAGAAATGGGGCAAAATTTCTTAAAATGTCCAAACTACTAGGGCGAACGTCTTAAAATCTCAAAAGCAATGGGGCTAAACATGAGGGAGAAAGGGGTCCAGAAAAAAATCCCTCAAGTGGATATCTGCCCTTAAGCCAGAACACAGTACCGTACCGTAACACAATATGATGATCTGCAGAACCAAATTAAACACTTGCAAGTTTGAGGCTATAATGAAGTTGGAGCCGTATACGTAGATATTAAACAGTAATGCAATGATAATATACTGTAGGTCTAAAGGATAAAAAGTATGTTGAATTGGGTTTTATGTATGTATAAATGCACGACAACCATACTTTAGCTGGTAATTCTGCTAAATATTGATGTCTACAGCTCCAACTTCCTTATAGAACAAAAACTTGCAAGTGATCAATTAAAGCCAAACTAAAAGTTGTATAAAAAGTAAAGCCCCACTTAAAATAAATATGTAAATAAATATAAATATACATAACAAAATCAGGAAATAAAATTAATACAAATATAGCAAAACAAAATAAAATTAAAATAATATTATTAATATTATAAATTAATATATTGATAGCAAGGCTTAGATAAAACTTGATTGACAACTGTTCACAAACGTTGTCATTAAAGGGCTCCTCCTCATATGGTACTTTTATTAAATCCATCAACTTTCTGAAGGTACTATTAACAATGCAGCACATCAAAGTCACACAACCTCGTACACCAACGATCCAAGAAGCCGTACATAGACAGAATACACACACACACACACACACACACACATCACATCACCAAAGGCTACACGCACACACACACACAGACACCCATACAGCATATAAAGACACGCTTTCACCACCAAATACTAAAAAAAAAAAAAAACCACACACACACACATACAGCATATACAGACACACGCTCTCACCACCAAATACTAAAAACACACACACACACACACACACAATCAATCAGAACTGGCCACGGTGTAAACAAATCGCCTCCATCGACTACCAACAACACTACAACACTTCAAACTCGCCCACCTCATACAACAACAACAAACAACAACAACAGCAATACAAGAAGCCACATATATTACCCACAAGACCAAGCCGTCACACACACACACACACACACACACTATTGGTGTTTGGGTACAGCTGGACAAGGCAGAACCATTCCCGAGATTTTTGACCAAACTTCCTATTCGTGCATTGTGGAAGTTCCCTCTCCTGGACCTGATGAAAATATAAGTTTGGCTGAAACATCGAGGGAGGGAGGGAGGGAGGGAGGGGTAGGAGGTTCGGGTGTGGGATGGGCGTGGGGCGGGTGTGGGTGTGGGTGGTGGTGGTGGGGTTTCAAGACAATGCGGGGCGGACTGTCGCGGTTTTGGCAGGGGATTAATAAGGCATTGGGTAGTGAAATTGATGAGGCCTGGATCTTGGTGTTTCCCATGGCGACGGAATATGCATGTGTGTTGGTTGGTTGGGGGGGGGGGGGGGAGCTGGATTAGGGGTGTATGTAGTGTGGGGAGGTAGGGGGGGGGGGGGGGCGCAAAACCTGCCATCCCACGCAGCGACGTAATTTCCTTGACGAAGGTTGAGAGAGAGAGAGAGAGAGAGAGCAATAATGTGTATGAGGGGTGGCTGTACACAATTAAGATAGGTATCACTTTATCTTAGCTTACATAATAGAAAAATGCTATACATGTAAATAATTCGGTCTATAATTACAGGATATTAATACAAAATTGAAGCAGAAGGGGATGGGGTGAACACAGATAAGACACAATCATATATATATATATATATATATATATATATATATATATATATATATATATTATATATATATATCACATATACTAGAAAACAAACGTATATTTTAGAATTATATACCATCTATGCCATTATTTAGAATAGGTGATGCAGAAGGAATTAGCTGAAGTCTGCAGATACTGTAAGCATTAACACGTAATTATATAAAACAAAAAATTGTTTTACATATATACAGTGGTCTTCGGTGTATCTGTTCAATTTAGAAACCATTAACGATTAAAACACGATTTGTAAGTACCATTCTTGTTCCATTTAAGCGTTCCTTTTTCGAGTGAGTTTACATGTGATATATACATTTTCTTTGACAATTATTCTGGTGAGGCTATAAGAGCAGGGACTGTAATATTGGCTCATGGGCCTTTGATAGCAAGAAAATACACTCCTAAAAGGCCGGACGTGATAGGGAGAAATATTGAGTAGGTTTGGGACGAAAGGGTTTTCTAAAGGCAAGAGCGAGAGAGAGAGGGAGAGAGACGGTCGGTGGGAGGGTGGGGGGCACACATGGTCTAATTAATCATCGGGGTGGTCGCAGAGGAAAGAGGGGTCGGTGAGGGATGGGTGGGGGGTGTACGGGTGAGGGTCGCAGGTGGTGTACGGGTGAGGGTGGTAGGGGGTGTACGGGTGAGGGTGACAGGTGGTGTACGGGTGAGGGTGGTAGATGATGTACGAGTGAGGGTGGTAGGTGGTGTACGGGTGAGGGTGGTAGGGGTGTACGGATGAGGGTGGTAGGGGGTGTACGGGTGAGGGTGGCAGGTGGTGTACGGGTGAGGGTGGTAGGTGATGAGTGAGGGTAGTAGGTGGTGTACGGGTGAGGGTGGCAGGGGGTGTACGGGTGAGGGTGGTAGTGGGTGTACGGGTGAGGGTGGCAGGGGGTGTACGGGTGAGGGTGGTAGGTGGTGTACGGGTGAGGATGGTAGGTGGTGTACGGATGAGGGTGGTAGGTGGTGTATGGGTGAGGGTGGTAGGTGGTGTACGGGTGAGGGTGGTAGGTGGTGTACGGGTGAGGGTGGTAGGTGGTGTACGGGTGAGGGTGGTAGGTGGTGTACGGGTGAGGGTGGTAGGTGGTGTACGGGTGAGGGTGGTAGGTGGTGTACGGGTGAGGGTGGTAGGTGGTGTACGGGTGAGGGTGGTAGGGGGTGTACGGGTGAGGGTGGTAGGGGGTGTACGGGTGAGGGTGGTAGGGGGTGTACGGGTGAGGGTGGCAGGTGGTGTACGGGTGAGGGTGGTAGGAGGTGTATGGGTGAGGGAGGGTGGGCAGGGGGGTCCTCTTATCTCTCCCTCCAGCCGTGGTGTGTGTTGACCGTCGACCCTGGCCACCCCAAGATCACTCCAGGCCTCCCTCACTCTAATTACAAGCGGAATATGATCCTCTTCCCTCAATATTTTAAAAGACAGGAAGTCATCAGAGACTCACAAGGTCTCTTCCACCCTCCCCACCCCCCTCTCTACCTCCATCACCCTCATTTCCCCTATATACCTCCATCACCTCCCCCCCCCCCTCTCTACCTCCATCACCCTTACTACAAACACCACTTCTTTCACCATCTCCTCCACCCTCATACCACCTCCTCCGGCCCCCTCTCACTCTACCTCCATCACCCCTACTACCACCACTTTTTTCACCATCTCCTCTTCCTCATACCACCTCCTCCGCTCCCCACCGTCCCATCCCCAACTCTACCTCCACCACCCCTACCACCACCAATTTTACTTCTTTCCCCCTCCCACCCCTCCTTTACCTTTCAGTCTTCTCACCCTACACCCTACCTCATTTTCCCGTGTCCTGCTCCCCGATTTTATTTTAATTCTACGCCTGGGGTTTTGCAGCGACACTCAAATGCGGTGGTGTTTGAAGGTGTATAGGAGGGATGGAGGCCTTTGCTTGGGGAGGCTAGCTAGGAGGCTCTCTCGGTGGATGGAGGGGCACATGCGCCAGAAAGGGGGGACAAGGCTGCGCAGTGGGAGGGTCTCGAGGCTTCTTGGCGTGATCTGTAGACATGATGAAGGGGGGCGAGGGGGGTGGGCCGTGGGGTGAGGTGTTCAGGGCATCATCACCACCAACAACACCACTCTCACCACCATACACACCACCTCACATATCACTAGCCACTCATTTATCCCGCTCTCGACGCAGGCAGCAAAATGTCCGCCCGAGCCACGACTGGGTTGCTTGGCCGGGCGACGGTTCAATATCTAAGCCAAAAACTCCACTTGGCCGTGACATATGTACGTTTCCGTTGACGGCACTGCACTCGCTGGTACATCCCGGGGCGCCGTGGAATCCCTAGACACGTCACGATACCCACAGGTTCCGACACAGACACAAAACCTGCGGAAATCACAAGTCCTCTGGATCTGCACAAGTCCCACCCAGGCAACAAGTCCGGGTTTTTTTCCTCCCCCGGATTTTACTCGGCGGAGCATAAAAAACGGGCGGGGAAAGTTCTCTGTGAGCCGCGCACAAAATGCTCATTTTCTATAAACTCTACGGGGGTGCTTTGCGCTGGTTGAAAACGCGGCTCTTTAAGTAGGACTAATTAAGATATCTATTCTTGATTATAAGGGTGTTATGGGAGGTTATATTTATCCAGTAGTGTATTCATTATAATAGTACGCTGCAACAATCCTTTATGTGTCGAGTGAGGCATATACATCAGCGGCAGCGAGAGGAACGGAAACGCTGTAGTAATCAACGAGCGAGGCGCCATTAAAACACTTCAATACTACAGAGTATTGTCAACATCACAAAACATCGTTACATTGGAAATGGACAGCCACTAGCTAAGAGCATTGCAACATATCAAAGGGTTATCAAACTGATATTTGATACATTGCAACATATCAAAGGGTTATAATCACACTGCTATTTAATACATTGCAACATATTAAATGGTTATAATCAGACTGCTATTTGATACATTGCAACATATCAAAGGGTTATAATAAGACTGCTATTTGATACATTGCAACATATCAAAGGGTAATTATCAGACTGCTATTTGATACATTGCAACATATCAAAGGGTAATTATCAGACTGCTATTTGATACATTGCAACATATCAAAGGGTTATCATCAGACTACTATTTGATACGCTACAATAAGGAGACGGCAGACCATCAATTTAATGACCAACGAATCTAATATCCCCAGCTCAAGGGGAGGTATTTTATTTTTTCCCTGGACCCCCTTCGCCCTCATGTTAAGCCCCATTATTTATAAGATTTTAAGACGTTTACCCCATTAATTTCGTGATTATAGAAACTTTTGCCTCATTACTTAGTTAATATAAAGACCTTTCGTGCCATGTAGGTGTCGATTGGTTTTTCCGGCGAGTGGTTGCGAGCCTGTAATTAGTAGGAACTGGCCTTCGGCCACCACATGTTTCTGTCGAAAAATGTACACATTAAACTTGGATGGGGTCTTGGGTTCTATGTAAATATTTATATATATTTATTTGTTATTATTTTTAACTTGGTAGAAGTCGAGGGAGCAAACTAATATATATATATATATATATATATATATATATATATATATGCTAATACCAATTTAGCATAAACACTATAATAGCCCTCCTCCCCTTAACGACCAGTGAATCTAATATCCCCCAGCTTAACGAAGGAAGGTAAAACGTGGCCTCCATCACCAGGCCCGGAAGAAAAGACCGTCCTCTAATTCAAGATTCATTACTTGTGGCAGGGTATTGATCCGATGGTGTGGTGGTGGTGGTGGTGCAGGGTATTGGAGGGAGAGAGAGAGAGAGAGAGAGAGAGTTGGGTAGTTAGATAGACAGATAGAGAGTGAGTGAATGACGGACTGGTGGATAGATAGAGTGTGTGTGTGTGTGAGATATAGAGGTTGTGAGAGAAAGAGATGGGTAGTTAAAGAGAGAGAAATGATCAGATGGGTAGAGAGAGAGAGAGAGGCCGACCAGCAGACAGACAGACAGACAGATAGAGCGAGAGTGAGAGGTATTAGGCCATTTCTCCATCACCAACCAATTTATACATTTCCTCTCACATATTCCTCTTGGAATTCTAACACTCCCACTCGCGCAGTTTATATTGCAGTATACATATTTCCTGTAATGGACTGTTTGTTTACCAGTCAAAGTGTCCTGTTATCAGAATTCTAGCAGAGAGTTATATATATATATATATATATATATATATACTGTATATATATATATATATATATATATATATATATATATATATATATATATATATATATATATATATATATATATATATATATATACTGTATATTATATTCTAATATATAGCGTGTTTGCGTGAATCTTTTTTATGTATTTGTGTTCATGTGCGAGGCTGTACAGTTGACCATAAACATTAGTTCACAGTTGCCATTACATTTTATTCGATCGAAACTTAAGCATTGCCCACTACACCATCTTTTGATTATCTAACAACAGTAATACAAAATATAATACAAAATATAACTACTTACTTACTAAAACCTTTGGTATTTGATGAATTACATTTCCTTATTGCCTAAATACTATGTTATGTTTATGTGGGTAACTGTATGTGGGTGTTTGTGCGTTAAAAGACACGGTGATGCGTCCGGTGAAAGATGCCGGTCGTTGAAAGCATCATGTGTGTGTGTGTGTGTTTGTGTGTGAGCTTGTGTGTGTGTATTTGTGTGCATTGGTGTGTTGGTCGTGTTAGGTCTCTTGTTTTTTGAGAAGCCAATATAGCAAAGAGTTGTGGAGATATGATCCATTCGGGAAACAATATTTTTGTTTAGTCGAGATGGGCGAGAGCGTATAATGGTAACACAGATACTATACTCTGTTCCAAGTAGATTGCCCAGAAATCGTGAACTATAACCTCTGTAACTCAAAATGGGCTGTAAATGTCCACACCTATTCCCTGGCTGACCCCACCCAAATGGTAGACCTATTTTCTGGATTACTCTAGTTGTTTGTGAGCTATAGAGGTTAATGTTCAGGAGTTTGTGCACACTTACTTGGAATAGGCTAGTCAGCTCTTCCTAACCTTATCTAACCAAGTCTAAATTACACTATAGTCCATTCATTATAATTAGACCAGAAATCGTAACCCCTTAGGGCTAGAACAAATGGACTGTACATTTCCACTCCTATTTCCTGGCTGACTCTCCCTAAATGTTAGCCATTTTAGTTCGAATACTCTAGTCGCTTTTTGAGTTACAGAGTTTAGTAAGTCATGGTTTTTGACGTAAATGTATTGAATAGACTATAACCTGTTATATTTGTACGGTCGCGCTAATAAGTCATGTTCCAGCTGTCGTTACGCTTGGCTCGCTCTGTGCTGCATTAATGTCTGTCAGATGATGAATAGGGTGGGTAAGTGTATGAACATGTTGATATATCTCACTAAAAAAAAACATAAATAAATACGTGTAAATATTGCTGGTACCAATTATTGACCAAAACATAATCGGTGCCGAAACATCACTTATTAGCGCGACTGTACACCTAACCAACACATAACATCGATTGTCAACATTATTATGGTATACCTGGCAAGAGCTTCAAATGGTCCGATGCTACTTTCATGTATGGTATTTATTAGTTGTTTTCAGTAGTGTAATGGCAAATATAATGTATAAACTTGAACTATCCATTTGTTAGTCAAGTTCATATTTTGCCCGTTCTATTGTATATCAATATAGAGTATAATAACATTATTAATATGTCTTCCTATCAATTAGAAATGCTATAGACTTCATCATTATTATCCCTTTAGTTTATCAGTGAACGTAGAGAATGACAATAGTTGGTTGGTTTAAAGGGAATTATTAGGGTAGGGTCTTAGCAAAACATAATCATTATCTATATGTGCATGTATGGAATCAACCAGATGAACAGCGATGTGGCCAGGAACTTCTGAATACATTGTGGAATAGTAATTTTGATACACCGGTGAACAATTTTGATAAACAACTATGTTTTTGTTTTTATTTTTTCAGTTGACGATAAATTGAATCCCTTAGCAGCTAATTTCTCGATACTCAATGAAAAAATATGAAATTACTATATCTCTGCATCATATTAAGACCAAGTTTATATAATTTGGACCATATTTTACTACAAAACCTACAAAATAACTGAGAAATCTTGACGGGAACTTTGCAATTTTCCGCCAGTTGAAAAGAAAGAGTATAGAGCTACAAAGATCATATTGCTGGGATGCTCTATAAAAACAAATAAGTAGGCGACAAATCATGACCTCTAACCTCTGTAACTCAAAAACAACTAGAGTAATCGAGCTAATATGTCTACCATTTGGGAAGAGTCAGTTAAAGAATAGATGTGGAAATGTACAGCCAATATGCTCTAGCCCTTTTTGAGTTACAGAGGTTAGAGGTCTTGATTTCTCGCCTACCTACAGCGAATAGACTATAGTCAATGATCACCGTATTTTTGGTATCATTAGGTGTTCATTTATTATTGCAACTGTACATATGTGTGTGTGTTTGTGTGTGTGTGTGTGTGTGTGTGTGTGTGTGTGTGTGTGTGTGTGAAAACCTGTCAGTGTGCTGCCATCAGAGAGAGAGAGAGAAAAAGAGATTGTGTGTGTGTGTGTGTGTGTGTGTGTGTGAAAACCTGTCAGTGTGCTGCCGCCATCACCGATCCCGCCTCGGTTCCTTTGGCAGTGCTTGTGGGGCCTCCTACATTACACACACACACACACACGTACACACACACACACAGACAAACATACACACACACGTACACACACACACACACACACACACACACACACACACACACACACACACCACTCAAACCGAACCGGGGTATTTTGAACTTGAATGATGAGTTTCGAGAAGGGCTGTATGATTTTGGAGTAAATATCATATAGTGTGAGGTTTGTTATGGTGATTTTGGAGTGAATATTCGATGTTATGAAGCTAGTTAGAAAATTTGGGGTGAGTATTGAATGTTATGAGGCTAGTTAGGGTGATTTTAAGGTGAACTCTAGATATTGTTTGGCCAATTATGTTGAAATTTGGGTAAATGTTTAATGTTGTGAGACTAGATAGTACATTTGGGGTGAATATTGAGCACTGTGAGGCTAGTTAGAGTGATTTGGAGGCGAATATTGGATGTTTTGAGGATAGTTGGAATAATTTTAGGGTGAATATTAGACGTTATAAGGGTAATTGGAGTGATTATGGGATGAATATTGAATGTTTTGAGGCTAATTTTGGCGGAAATTAAGGACAATTTTGGATGTTGTTAGGCTACTTCGGATGAATTTGGAGCGAATATTATTAATCTCGAAGGGGGATTCGGATAAGAATAAATCAGCTCCGAGATGGGATTTGTGAACCTTTGGGCGAATAGTGTGAGTTTCGATAAGAGTTGCATGAATTGTTGGCACATTTAAGATTTGAGAATGCTCAGGAATATTTTGGGGATATACATTATGAGCTTCCAGCGTGGATGGGTGAACATTTAAAGTGAACATATTAAACCCTTGAGCACGACAACGTAATATTCATCTTATTCCGGTTACCATTAGACGATTTTCTTAACCCTTTGAAGCTCTGACGCGTTTTAGCAGTTTATTTTGGCTATCATTAGACGAGTTTATACAGCTTAGGAAGTATCTGTGGGTATTAAAAGGGTAAATACTATCTCAATCAACCCTTTGACTTCCATATACCGTTACTAATCTGAATAAAATCGTCTAATATTAGCCAGAAACAACAGAAACGCGTATTGGAGCTTGAAAGGGTTAAGCTTATAATCTATCTCTAGAACTCAAAGGAATAAGTACGATTTGAATAACTCCTGAATAACAGAGCTCTTTCTTGAACTGCATAAAATCGTCTAAAATCTTCAGTAAAAATACAAAATCATTCTGAAGGAGTTAAATGCCGTAGCAACTGATTTATCGAAACTTAGTAGAACAATATGAAACTACTAAACACCTGTGTCAATATTTATGCCAAGTTTTCATGATAAAGAATATTTCGCCACAGTATATTTGCAATAACTCAATAATTAAGATGGCAACATGGCGAGAAAAAAAAAGAGTATAGTACCGTCAGTCTACTAGTTAAACAAATTATGATCAAAAATTGTGTATTGAAAGTCCTTAAGTATACCTTGGATTCAATTACGTGTTATTCAGATAGCGTGTGTTTCTAAAGAAGAATATTGCTTGCTAGTTTTATGGTAAACAGCTAAGGCAAAAGAATGGGCCAATCAAAAGAAAACCATGTCCATTACAAAATCTCCGAATTGGAGTTCAACTATTATTGCCCCCTTCCCTTCTGTTCCCTCCCTAATGTTCTCTTCTGGATCCTGGTTTTAAAACATCTTGGAATGGTTTCTCCCTGATGCCATTTAGCCAGTAATGAACGCGGCGCCACCATCTCCCTGTTTGTTTTTGCCCCCCCCCCCCATCCTCTGAAAATACTGTAATAGGAGATATATATTTTTGGGTCTTTCTGTTGCTGGTGCTGCTGCGATCGTTGGCCTAATGAGAGTGGCGGTGTTGTGTGAGTGTGCCTCCTCATGCCCGCAGAGGTAGGTAGGTAGGAGGGGGGAGATGGTAAGTTTGCTGTGTGTGTGGAGAGAGAAGGGGAGGGGGTTAGTGGGGTTTAGTAAGTTTGTTGTGTGTGGACAGAGAGAGAGAGAGAGAGAGAGAGAGAGAGAGAGAGAGAGAGAGAGAGAGAGAGAGAGAGAGAGAGAGAGAGAGAGAGAGAGAGAGAGAGAGAGAGAGAGAGAGAGAGAGAGAGAGAGAGAGAGAGAGAGAGAGAGAGTAGTTATCGCCATTAGACGATTTTCTTTAGCTTACGATCTACCTCTAGGACTCAATGACATAGATATTTCTTAAACTGTATAAAAGCGTCTAATTTTAGCCAGAATCAAAGGTAATAAGGCGTTATCGTGCTGAGGGGGTTAAGCATACGTGTAACTTTTTCAAGATATTAATACAAAATAATGATAATGCTGCTGATGATATGGTTTTGACTGTTGATACGATAGTTACCATGATAAGGCCAATGATGATGATGATGATGATGATGATGATGATGGTAGTAGTAGTGGTGATGGTGGTTGTGTGTATATAGAATTGTGGATGATGATGGTAGTAGTAATAGTAGTGATGGTGGTTGTGTTAGAGAGAGAACTGTGGATGATGATGAGGATAATAATGATGATGATGATAGTAGTAGTGGTGGTGATGATGATGATGATGATGATGATGATGCAGTAATAGTGGTGATGGTGGTTGTGTGTATAGAGAGAGAACTGTGGAGGTTGGAAGTTAAGGTAATTTAGCTGCAACACACAAACCCGCTGGCAAGTTTCCACGTCGACCCCTAAACTCACTCTCCAACCACCCACCTACCCACACCCACCTACCCACTCTATCCACACCCACCTACCCACTCTCTCCACATCCACCTACCCTCCCACTTTCTCCACCCACCCACCCACTCCCTCACCCACTATCTCTCCCACACACCTACCCACCCAATCTCTCCACACCCACCTACCCACTCTCTCCCCTACCCCCCCACTCTCTCCACACCAACCTACCTACCCACTCTCCACACCCACCTACCTACCGTCTATCACCAACCA
>CM064532.1:33897981-33970481 GCA_032716605.1 Paralithodes platypus | reverse complement strand
CGGATTTCTCCATACAATGCTGGCTCGCTATCGCTCGCTAGGAAGAAATCGACACCTGGATGGGGATAAACGTCTTAAAACAGTTGGCTGAATGGGACCGAATGGATACAAGCCAGGGATAGAGAGAAAAGGAGATAAAGATAAAAAAAAAAAATGCCGGTGACCCCCCTTAATACATATAAAGAATTCCAACGTATGTTAAAGAGTGATTGGATGGGTGGATGGCTATGGACTTCCATGATGATATATACAATACTGTAAATATAAAATGCTAGATTGCATTAGCAGTGTAATTAAAAGTAGTATTCTCTCCCTCTTTACATACCGCATATATATATATATATATATATATATATATACTGTATATATAGATAGATAGATAGATACTTTTCTATACGACTATGTGTAATAATACACCTTAATGTGAGGCTAAGCCTGTACAACCAAATAAAAAAAAACATTAATTAACCCTATTATGTACGATATAATTTCCCTACACCAAAATATATCCTCATACGAGCTAATACACCACCCAGAATTTTGCGCATTAATTTAAAATGCTTATGGATGTATATTTTGTACAACTCTCTAACCCAAGAGTGAACCGATTTTCTCAGTCTTTATTCTACTCAACAAGTAAGCTTTGGAACTCTCTCCCTCAATCTGTTGTTCCCTCATCCTATGACTTAAAACTGCTTCAAGCTCCGTATGTCCAGACATTTTGAATCGAACGTACCTAGAGTTTGGCTCTATGTCACTCTTTCAACTTTGAGGGAGACACTGGTTATAGACAGCTTTGCCTTTTTTCCCCCCTGATTCACATAGGAAAATATGTATATATACTGTATAATGTATATACAGTATATCACAGATGTATAACTCAGGTTAGGCAATAGGGTATGTTCATTAAGCATGCCTGTTAACTATAGGGAGATATGCACCCATGCATGATATTTTACCATCACAATACATATAACTGTGTGAGTTAATATACCTACACACTATGTTGTATGCCCGTGGAAGCTTATGTACACTCGGATACCATAGTCTCTAGCCCACTCATAAATATTTGTGGACTTCACCTACTGTATATATACTATTTATTGAAAAGATAGTTATATCCAAAAAATAATCCAGATAGTTATAATTGCATAAAGAAAAACATATGTGGTCCCCGATTTCGTATGAGTCGGCTAGAGACTATGGTATACGAGTGTACCCACAGAATAGGTTGTCCCAGGGTACCTGTAGGATAATTCGCTGCCTAGCGGCCATGTCTGGGATATATATATATATATATATAATATATATATATATATATATAATATAGATATATATAATATATATATATATATATATATATATATATATATATATATATATAATTTAAACTAAAAAAACGTACACGAGACAATTTACCTGTTCAAATTAATATAGCTGTATGAGAGGCTATACCACCTACCTATGTCTCATTAACCAGCATAAAGATACCTGCCTGTGTGAGATTATACACCACTAACATATAAGCCACTAACACCAAATAATGAACCTGTACCAATAGATCTACCTGTATGAGAATAAGGCTACTATTTTCTATAATCCACATACAGGAAAAAAAAATGAACCTAAACCTGCATGACAAAAATTCTACTAACTACTATAATTCACCTGCAAGAAATCATGAACCTGTACCAATAGTTCTACCTATATGAGAATAGCTATACTATGTTCTATAATTCACCAACAGGGAATAATGAACCAGTTACAATATGACAATGAACACTAGCTACGTATAATCCACCAACACGAAATCATTCTTAGATAATATACCAGGACCGTACCGTAAGCTTACCTGTACGAGTTAATGATATATACAGTATATTACACCTGTACGGGTTATCACACAGAGAAAGAGTTGCATATATTTACACAGATACACTGGCCAGACAAGCCTTACGATCCCAGCGAGGTGGTTTAGACTCAATTATAGTAGAAATAGCAAACCCAATTATAGGTGAAAGTGTAAGGATAGCAAGGAAGGAGAGAAAGAGAGAGAGAGAGAGAGAGAGAGAGAGAGAGAGAGAGAGAGAAGGGGGGGGGGGGGGATAGATAGATGTAGAGCGTTCTGAGCCAGGTTATAATTGGAGAACCGCCTTTTTCCCCTGGTTACCTGACAAGCTAGGACGGTCGGGTATTATCGGAATTATCTAGTATATCATATGGACTTCATGACGTGACAGCCCAGGTGAAGGAAGGGAAGGAACCTTTTACATACGTGAATCCTTGCTGACGGTGAGCGATGTATTTCATAGATGACAGTTTTTTTTATATATATATTTATATATAGCCTATACATTACATTATGACGGTAACTTGCCATTCCCTTACCTTGATTATTCAGTTATTAAATACTTGTTTTGCCTAATATATGGGTCATTTGTGAAGAAAAGGCATTACTATTGTGCTGAAACCACTAATACTTTCCTAATTTTCATACATATATCGAGAAGTTAGCCAGTATTAGGACTTATAATAGACTATTGTTAATTAGGTAGTGTGCGGTAGTTATTCGTTTACTAAAATGTCCACAAGGACCCCATGGAAATACGCCTAACGGCCTTATTGGGCTATCCTTAGTTGGAATTATGCAAGGCTGGTACATGTCATTTTTGCAACATACTATCTGGTACCAACTCTGTAAATTGCTAACTGAATAAATATTATTATTATTATTATTATTATTATTATTATTATTATTTTTGAATATTCATTATTATAATTATGTTTTTTTATTATTTATTATTATTTTTTTTTATTATGTTATATAAATATTTTATATCATTAAACATTGATTTCAACAACACACACACACACACACACACACACACACACACACACACACACACACACACACACACACACAGAAACATGCATATATTCCGCCAATACCGACACCTACACATAAACATATTTACATAACAATACATTATGTGCACATGAACACATACACGTTCACATTGTATACGATATAAATAGATGAATAAATATTACTCATATACAGTATATCATTAAATGTTCATTATTAGTATTTATTTTTCTATTACATTTCAGTTACCTCAAATTTATACTAATTTACATTATTTTACTGTGTTTCTGTTAATACAACGCCCCCATTACTATATATATATATATATATATATATATATATATATATATATATATATACATTCGAACATATAGTAATAGTCACATTTCTGCAAGGCATCCACAATATTTTCCTCCGGCCAGCAAAGAAATGTTTGGAGCGAAATATGACAAAGACACACCTGCTGCCGGCTAACGAAGATCCCGGCGAACGAGACATTACAAAGACAACGCTCCCGAGTTACAAAAATACCGCGGGGGGGGGGGGGGGCTGAACTCGCTACAAGGAAGGTGTCAAAAGAGGCGGCAGGAGGGGGGTGGGGGGGCTACGCTAACGAGAAATTATCGTAAAATATTGCTGAGGCGACACCGAACATGCGCCCGGCCCGGAATGAATTTATAATGGCGATAACTTTTAGCTTTTTGGGGCCCCGGGGGGACGAGGAGAAGCTGAGAGAGAGAGAGAGAGAGAAAGAGAGAGAGAGAGAGAGAGAGAGAGAGAGAGAGAGAGAGAGAGAGAGAGAGAGAGCTGATAATGTGGAGCGAAGGAGATGATTGATGAACAGATGTATGGATAGACATTGTTTAGATTCTTATGCAGATAAATTAATAAATACACATTAAAATACATATGGGAGAATCTTTATATATTATGAAGCTAAAATCCTAATAAAAAAACACTAATCTATATCCAATCTAAATTGTTTACCTTGCTGCCTCATCCCTTCTGTATTTCAACCAGGGAATACAATTATAAGTGTTAGCCCTAAGCATAACTATGGTTGTCCAAGCTTAGCTAGGTGGATACCAACTGCTTTTAATATTCCTAGAGCTTTTCATGGTTTTCATAGAGCAAATGATACACATATACGGCATACATATACACATATACGGCATACATATACGGCATACATATACGGCATACATATACTGATACAGACGGTTATTATGGCATTGTAATACATATGAAGAGCTACAGGGACGTTTTGGGTGTATTTAAGTATTATTGAAGGTTAGAAATACTTTGTTGGAGTCAGAGGGTTGATTAATGATGATTGTGTCTCTTACATTCCCTTGGGTCCTTCCTAAGCTGCATAAAATCGTATACGGCTAGCTGAAATCAAAAGGCCAACATTGAACACAGCAATATTGTACACGGTGGCGTCAATACTATAACAGGTCAATAAATAACTCCCAAGTAAAATACCCGGCAGCCCAACACAGGTTCTAGTTAATTGTTCCCAGAGACCTTACAGTTACGGAGATCGGCCAACCTCCGCCATTTTGGGGCCCGCTGCGACATTACCCTCTCATTTCGCTCCCGTAAATCCATACTCTTAAGGGGACAGTGGCTGTTTGTTTGGTCTATTAATTCATTTATTCATATATATATTTTTAGTTTCCTCCCTAGACCTTCATCAAGCTTAGAAAAAAAACCCCTAGACCCACCTTCAAGATAGAATTGTACATTTTTTCGGTAGAAAAATGTCACGGCCAAGGGCCGATACCTCCTAAAATTACAGGCTCGCTATCGCTCGCCAGGAAAAAATCGACACCTAAATGACACCTATTGACAAAGAGATGGAGTGAAAGGTCATAAAATCCCCAAACTAATGGAACCAACTTTTTAAAATCTCAAAACTAGTGGGGCTAAACATTAGGGATAAAGGGGTCCAGAAAAACGGTCTGTCTCCCCTTAATTGGATCGGGGTTTTTTTTCTATCTATTTACATATTTATTTACTGAAATGATTAGTTTCCTCGTTAGACCTCCATGAACAAACATGCTTCAATACTAAAGTCAAATATCACCCCGTTCTCTTATAATTATGGCAACAAAATGGCGTCCGAGGTCAAAGATGGCGTCTCTCTTTTACTATAGGATCTCCAAGTGTCCCTATAGAAGACAATGAACGAGTAAAAAAACAAATATAAATGCAAAAAAAAACCCGGATCAAATTATGGATCGCGTCATCAGGTGGCAGGGGAAAAAAATTATGAATAAAATGTGGGTTACGATTTGTTGGCCTGGTTAATATTAGTGTTATTAATATGGTAATTAAGATAATGAATGTGAGCTTAATTGTAAGCGTGTATATTTATAACATTGATAGTAATAATTATATATGTAGTTGTTGTTTTATTATAATAATAATAATAATAATAATAATAATAATACAATTTTATATGATCGTTACAAGGAGTGAATATAATTTGTATTTTTATTAATAATATTTGTTTAACTTTAATATGCAACTAATCTGATGGCAGTTAATACTCATTCTTTCCAAAATATCCACTCCTAGTTAAGCCCTTCAGCATTCGAAAACGTTTTTCTTACTATTTTTTTCAGGAAAACATTGACACCTGGATGGGGGGTAAACGTTTTAAAATAGTAGGCTGAATGGGGCCAAATGGATACAAGCCAAAGAGAGAGGGAAAGTGAGAGAAAAAAAGCTAGGTGGGCCCCCTTAAGCACTCACTTATATAGTTAGTTTTTCAGACTATCATAAACAAATGTTGTGTAACAAAGGAAGTTTCTCTATTCGTCAAAGCAGTAAAATCTCAATTAACTCTCTAGCTCCCACAAGATCTTCCTAAGCTGAATACAAATTGTCTAATAATTGGCAGGATAAAGTATCAACACGCGCCATAATCCTAAAAGCACAAACATATACCGGTATGCATTCTTCGCTAAGGCAGTAAACTATATAAACACATTGAAAATTTAAAAAGAAAAGGAAAAAAATAGTCGAAATGAAAGAAAGAAAAGCGGAATATGCAGCTAATATATCAAGACAACAATTCAAATTACAGAAACGCTTACTACAGCTAAACAAACAAAAATAAACGCGTTCTTCGGTAGTGAAATGGTTAAAGAAAGAATTCAATTGATATTAATAAACAAATTGAAAGGAAACACAAATAATAAAGTAATTACATAAGATTGACAAACGTAATAAAGCTAAAATAACAACAGTATACGCGTCCATCGGTAGTGGAAGGGTTAAAGAAAGCAGTCAATTGGGAAGGGAGTGAAGTATTGGACAGGTGTTGAAGTGGCAGGGCAGGTGAGATGTGGCAACGCTGTACAAACATGGCAACAGGGGCCATGGCAACCAAGAAATAACCCTGTGTATGTTTGTGTGACTGTGTGTATATGTACCTGTGTGTGTGTCTGTGTGTGTGTATGTTTATGCTTGTGTGAGTGTGTGTCTGTGTGTATATGTTTCTGTGTGTGCTAATTAACATGTGTGCTTGTGTGATTATGTGTATGTGTCTTTGAGTGTATATGTGTATGGATATTTGTGTGCGTGTGTGTGTGTGTGTGTGTACGCGCGTTAGTGTGTGTGAACAAGACGCTCGCAAGTGGAACGCTATAAAAACCTGCTTTATGAAATATGAATCACAGTTTATAGGGCTGGGGGAGAGCAGAGACTAGTAGCACCTGTGTGTGTGTGTGTGTGTGTGTGTGTGTGTGTGTGTGTATGGTGTGTGTGTATGTGTGTGTGGAGGAACTTCAACCACTCACAACATATTATTTATACTATTGACGTTAATGTCTATGACCAACGTTGGTAATGAAATAGCGATATGGAAGATACCATAATTTATGTTGAAAGCAACCCCCTTAATTGATTTTTCACTTGAATCAGCAAATATTCATTAAACCAAATTTTACAAATATTACAAGTATTACAAAATATTATCAGTATATTATATTTCTGTTCGATATATAAATTATGTATATATTATATTTTATACAAATGAATTCAAACGGTATTTGCGCACGTTCGAAATAATAAATACAATTGTATTACACATTATCAAACACTTTACTTCAGGTCTACCTTAAGCGTGCATTAACATTAACGCATCTAAGTCTTAAGGTACGACAATATAATAACAATTAGATCGGCATTTGGCATCACAGTAATGGCATGTCCTGCGTAATATTGTTATTGTAACAATGAATCGCTCGTGTAATTAAAACGACAGTAGATAATTTCAAATAATTACATTAGCGGGCGATACACCTTTCTTTGTAAGGATATGCCCAAGTGTAATATATATATATATTTATAATATTGCGAATAAATGTACCGTAAGCTAATGATAAGTATATTTCTCAATGTTAGAATGTTTCCAAATTTATCATATTATATTATATCACTATCGTAACACTCACTAGTAAGTAAATATAACCTAATAATTATGTTAAATGTAATTTTGAACACATCTTGATGCAGGCTTTCCATTTTCAGTGAATTCTCTTCTGATTTGTTTTTACTTTGTTGATTTTGAAAACACACTACTCCGCTGCCCTTGGCTTGTGTTTTGTGGCCTGGAGTCCTGTTTTTATTGGCTTGAATGCAATATTGAAACGAAAATAACTTACACTGGCTAACCATCAAGTCCTCTTCAACTTTGCAATAGCAGAAATTAGTGTATTTATTTTAGAGTGTGTATGTAAAGAAATAGTAATGCCATTAAAAATATATAGTTACAAGCGATTTATATTTTGAAATAGTTAGGCCTGCAATATTTGATATGAACGTGTAGTAGTCTGTATTTTATTGCTGATTGTGGTGATGTAATTAGAACATACATCGAAAATATACAAAGTAAGAGCTGCCAGCTTTAAGCGTAAGCGTATAGGGCAAATCTACCGTGAAATAAATATAATTGTTTAATTACCGATCTGATTACCATTTAGTCAATAGCAGAATACACTATTATGCTATGTAATGATTTACAGCCATTGTAGGTTCATTGGCATTACCACCTTTTTAGATTCCAAAACACGGCTGAATGTTAACGGCATAACGAATGAATATTTTATTTAATGTTATGTACTGTATATAGAGCAGTAGTATAAAGGGTATGTGCCTGAGTACATACATACATACATACATACATACATACATACATACATACATACATACATACATACATACATAAAGAGTAGTATCGCGTTGCCTGAATATTAAAGTTGAATTTTGCTAAGTGTTTGGAATGCATGCCTCTCATGATAACTAGAAGTATATAACAATCAATATGTAGAAATGCCAAAGGTGATGTAACAAAAAGGGCCTAATATTTAGAATATGTTACAATATTTAATGATCTTGTGTGAACGAATTAAATCCGATTAATTTTCATTATTAAATATATTATTATTATTTTTATTTTTATTATTATTAGTTGTAGTAGTAGTATGATTATTAATATATTTATTATTATTATTACTATTATTATCATTATTATTATTATTATTATTATTATTATTATTATTATTAATATTATTATTTATCTTGTTTTGTCATTGTTGTTTCTGTAATACAAACATAATTATGGTATATATGTTGCGTTGCTGTGCGTTGAAGATGTGTGTGTGTGTGTGTGTGTGTGTGTGTGTGTGTGTGTGTGTGTGTGTGTGTGTGTGTGTGTGTGTGTGTGTGTGTGTGGTTAATGAAATGGAAAGACAAATAAATGTCTAGTTAAAATGGAAGCACATTATCTATGCGTATGTTGTTCCCCAATCCCTGTTCTGATTTTATCGAAAAAGGTTTATTGTAGCAGCATCTAAGGAGGCTGACATATTACCCACGATATTCCCAAAACATGTCTAGTGTACTATTTCTCAAGATACTGTCTTGATAGCGTAATGCATAAATGCGCGGAATTTCGATGTGAGTATCCTAGGTTCGAGTCCTTGGAGTGTATTTGTTGATTTCATTAATTGAGTTTAGAAGTAAAGTTGATGGGTGAAAATAATATAATAATTAGCCTAAGGGTATACTATAGCAATGTTCTAGTAGTTTATTATAATAATAGCCAAATGGTACCTAATAGTCTTCTAAACTACCATCTAAATAGGCGTGTATAATTATAGTCTAATAGTTTTGTAGAATTCAGGAATTTCAAAAAAACCGTGTTACTTTCTTACTAGTCTTGTACAATAATATTCTAATACCCTTGTTTAATAATATTGCAATAGTCTTCCAAAATAATATCCTAATAGTCTTGTAATAAATTATGTTAAGAGTCTTGTATAATATTATCCTATGGCTCTAATGTAATAATATCCTAAGATTTTTGTGTAATATTTTAAGGACCTAGTACACTTCAGCGATAATTTGGTGTACAATGTGATGATTTTAGAGTCTGGTGTGATATATTAAGAATCTGTTGTAGAATAAGATGTAGTATGGTGAGATGTATGAGATGTAATGTAGCAAATATGCAACTTAATATTTCAAAGGACCTAACAGTACACATAAAGGACCTAACAGTACACATAAAGGACCTAACAGTACACATAAAGGACCTAACAGTACACATAAAGGACCTAACAGTACACATAACTATTGGAAATATTAATTTTCCATAAACTGTTGTCCTATTAATTATTCATAAACATAGCATTATTGTCATACATTATTTTTTCTTGTTGGTAAAACAGAAGCTTGCCGATTCTTTAACATATCAACATTGAATGAATATTCACACATACACACGCATACTTGCTCTCTCTCTCACACACAAAGCCATATAAGCCATATACATATATATATATAACATCTATTCAAGTGTTATTTTCTTTGATACGATAACAATTTACGAATAATTATGTGATTTTCCCGTAGATTATTATGATATATTAACATATGCACTAACATGTCCTTTTTCCTCATATGGCGTACATTATACTTCATTAACCCTCTCAGTACAGGTCACGTCCTTTTAACTATATTATGGCTACTAACTAGTAGACGATTGTATTCAGTTTAAACAAGGACATCCAGCCATTAACAGGCTGCGGACTATCTCACTTAACCCTTTTTACTACACAAATCCTTCTGGAACTGCACAAAATCTTCTAAATATAATATAGCTAGAATGAAATAAATATGCCATCACCGGTATAGTCGAGGTTAATAAGTGTTGTCAGATATTTCACAAAGTTTCGGACACTGACTAATACTCTGAGGGACAAGCACTTTTCCCAGTAACTAAAGATACCAATAAAACTTTTTGTGCGAATACCAATGTAATCTATGACAACACTTAATACCCCCCGATTGTACATAAGGGGTTAAAACTACTGCGGGCTGTTTCGGGTTCTTGGCTTAATAAGGGCGAAGCACGGGAAACTGGCAACTAAATGACATCCCCGCTACCCATGAACAAATAAGCAGACATGTAAGGAATTAAGATTACTTAGCTTAATTAAGATAATTATAGTATCTTTTAAAGCCTACACATACACACTATGTCACACCATTTAGGTAATTAAAGTCAGAATTAATGAATATACACGTGCTCTCTCTCTCTGACACAAACAGAGATAGAGAGAGAGAGATATTGCCAAAACAAATTAATGAACCTGCAATAGTACTTGCATCACATAGGCCCTTCTTAATTTGCATAACATCGTCTAACTTTAACCAACATGAAGGGTAAAAAGTCGTCAGCGAGCTGAAGGGGTTCATTGTATCCTTGAGATATTAACAAACTGATCAAAGTTATACTGAAGCCTCGTTATCATTTATATATATATATATATATATATATATATATATATATATATATATATATACATATATATATATATGCTTTTGTTTTCAATTGACTTAATTTGAAGACAAATATTTTGGTATATATATGATTTCTTACATAATAAGACAATGATGTACCGTTCACATGATAATATAAGACACCTGTTTTCAAGGTCCGTATTCTTTGTGTGTGTGTGTGTGTGTGTGTGTGTGTGTATGCGCGCGCGCGCGCGCGCCTTTAGCCCCCACAAGTTCACCCTAAGCTGACTAAAATTGTCTAATGATAGCAAGAATAAACTGTCAAAACGCGTCATGATCCTGAAAGGGTTAAGGCAGCCTATTCATGATAATTATGCGGATGATCTTGCCCGCTATTTTTTTTATATATCTCAAAAATGGCCACAGTAATCGAGCTAATATGTAAACTATGTGTGAAGAGTAAGTCAGGTAATGGACGTGGAAGTGTTGTTGTTGTTGTTGTTGTTGTTCCCCAGGCTGCCTGGCCGAACAGCCCCAAGGTCCCGAGCAAGGCCAAGGCCATAGAGCGCCCCCACAAAACCCTCCCTGCTTACCACTAACAAAACCCAGGTGACCGAAGCCACTCTAAGGCAGGGAGCTGAGGAGGGCGCGGAAACGCCCGAGAAACCAAAGCCCCACCCAAGGCCCTGTGCCCCTCAGCAATTATGAAGGGAAAGTTGAGGGGCAAGGGAAAAATGTGACGCTTTGGCTCCCAATCTGCCAACTTTTAGGTTGGCAGTAGGGAGGTCGATCCACGGAAAAGACGCCGTCACTTGAGATCTAGAAGATATATAAGTAAAAGGAACAGTCAGAGTAAGCTATGGGTATGGCAGAGATCGCTCAGCTCTCACTCTGATAGACCAGCCCATCACCACATGACTAGAACCCAATCCTCTCAGCATCAGCTAGGAAAGGCCCTAGAAAGCCGCCTTTGGCGGGGGGATAGCTCCCCTACTTCAACTCCTTTCGGAGTTGGGCACCCGCCACGTGGAAGTGTTCAGCCCATTTGCTCTAGCCCTTTTTAAGTTGCAGAGGCTAGAGGTCACGATTTCTGGCCTACGTATGATGAATGGAGTTTAGTTTACTATATTCAAATTATTATATTTGATTAAGAACAAAAACAAACTTTGACTTTACTTTTAGTCCTAAGAATTAAGTTTCATATTCAAACTCATCAATATGCTTTTCAAATGCGGAGTAAAACTACTTGTAAGAATATACAGATGTATAATACTTTAACTTAATAATTTGCATATACTAACCTTCTGATTACGAAACTTTTGCTAAGATATCTAATACTAATAATAATAATAATAATAATAATAATATTAATAATAATAATATGTTACTTGCCTAACTTTACCCACAATAGGACAACAATTTATTTGTCCGTATGCAGTTCAGAAGCTTCTTTGAGAACATCTACAACTCCAATATTCCACGTTCATTTCTAGCCTGAGTAAAATCGTCAACTGGTAGCCAGATGATAATGGTTATCACACTACAATAGGTTTAACCCGTGTAATACCAGGGGCGTAATTTTCATTATATTCTGGCAACTATTAGACGATTTTATTCAGCTTAGGAAGGACCACTAGCAATAATAAGGCTTCAAACCATCTCGACCAACCCTCTTAACTACCACAGGTCCTTCCTAAACTACATAATATCGTCTCAATATAGCTAGAATAAAATATAACGCACGTCGCTGGTACTCGACTCATACTTTGATTCATAATAGAAAACAAAGAATTATTCACTGTCAGACATTACCTCTTTTAACACAATAACACACATCCGTAATATACTGTATTAGTAATATTTAAAAATTTCGGTTTAACATACACATCACCTCTTGTCTGCAAAGGAAAAGCACATCATAAGTAACCCACTGAGTGCAATGACATGTAACTGTTATTTATTACAACTAATGCCAAGCAAATTACATTATTGAAATTAGGAATGGCTTATTGTATTTCGGCGGAAGAATGAGTTTGTATTCGAGGAACTACGAACTTTTAGTTAAACAATTAATTAGTTAAGCGCTCACTTAAATAGTTCGTTTCAATAATCATACTCGACGTATTATTAAGACATATTATACATTAAGTCAGGGCAGCAGAAACATTCAAGATAAAAGTAGGTATGCGTAGTAAATGACTGAACGCCCGAAGGGGTACTTCACCTTTACTAACGTATAGTAAAGAATACATTGTGTAAAATATAACAACTGATATATTACCGAATGTTGGAATGATATCATGTATTAAATATGAAATTTGATTGACTCGTGGTTCAGCATGTGTCAATATTTTATATTTAAATGTTTCTTTAATAGGCTACAATCAAATTTGACAGATCATCCGCCATATAAGAACACACACACACACACACACACACACACACACACACACACACACACACACACACACACACACATATACAGTATATATACAGTATATATATCGAATTATCTACACAATTAATTACTTAGTTGAATTTATATTTGTTTTACTTACCATAAGGTAACAGTACAAATTCATATGCATATATTATGCCATGCATATTTACATTGTTAGAAAGAAAACATAATCCTATAATACTTATTGTTTAAAGACACCCATGATTCACTGCAGGTATCCATTATATTTCCCGGATACATACACAAGGCATATATGTGTGTTACCTCGATGGACACACCTAATTACTGTGAATATTATTTGTATTGATTATTAATTTATTGCAACATCTTTGACTTAAGGGCGGTGTATTTTTATGTTTTTATTTCATATATATATATATATATATATATATATATATATATATATATATATATATATATATATATATATATATAGAGAGAGAGAGAGAGAGAGAGAGAGAGAGTTCCCTAGACCTCTAAGCACATCCAAGATCCTCCTTCGTTATTAATGTGTACATTTTTCCTCCAAAAATTCAGGTTCGCTATCGTTTAACAATACAAAATCGAGACCGAAACGGTTCGAAAGGTCTTAATATTGATAGAAATGGTGAGAAGGGGCTTGAAATGACCAAACTAATGGGGCGAATGTCTTATGATCTCAAAACTAATGGGACTAACCATGAGGGAGAAGGGAGTCCAGGAAAAAAAATCCCCTTAACCTTATAACGAAATCGTCCTAAATATTTCAAGAAGTGGCATGAAAGGTCTTACAATTGAAAAAAAAAAAAAAAAATAGGCGAAAGGTCTCAAAATTGCCAATCTAACGGAGCAAACGTCTTAAAGTCTCAAAAGTAATATGCTAAATATGAGGGACAAGGGGGTCCAGAAAAAACGAGTAGCTCCCCCTCAAGTGTGCATGTACACAGTGTAGTGGAGGTCCAAAACACTGGATATGTTGTACTGGAGTATGTCCGTTTCTGCTTTCCCTGTAAAAGTGTTCTAGTTTTCTTGTTACCTTTCTCCGCCTCCTTTATCCCATCACAACTAGTTTACATTCTGTTAGTACACTCTGTTTCATGTCAACTGACGGTAAATTGCAAAGTTACCATCAACATTTTTCAGTTAATTTGAAGGTTTTGTAGTGAAAGATGGTACTAATTATATAAACTTGGTCTTAATAGGATGCACAGACATAGTAGTTTCGTATTTGTCCATTAAGTATCGAGGAATTAGCTGCTAAGTGATTCAATGTATCGTCAGCTCTCTCTCTCTCTCTCCCTCTCCCTCCTCAAGCATCATCCTCTGTATCCCCTTCACCAACACCTTTCATTCTTTTTCTGGCATTCTTGCTTTCCCATACCTTTCAAGCGCCTCTCCCCACTCCCTTCCCCCATCCCTCCACAATCCTTCTCTATTTACCTTCCAAGTGCTTCCATTCCTCCCCCCACCCCCTTTCCCCCCATCACAACCCTTCCAAGCTCTCTCTCTCTCCCCCCCCCCCCAACCTCCCCCCATTACAACCCTTCCAAGCGCTTCCTTTCCTACCCTCTAACCCCCCACCCCCTCTTTCTGTCCCTCTACCCATAGCTGTCCGTCTCCCCCCCCCCCCTCCTCACCATATACCCCTCTCTTCCCATGTGCCTTTTCTCTCTCAGACAACAACTCTAAGCTTGTTCTCTTCCCCTTATCATTCTGCCTTAGTTCACACAAATCTTTACTTCATCTCTCTCTCTCTCTCTCTCTCTCTCTCTCTCTCTCTCTCTCTCTCTCTCTCTGCCACTTGCAACTCTCTTCCTTAGCTTTTGATCCTTTTCTATTCCGCTGTTCTATTGCTTTTCGCGAGGCGCTGATAGGTTTAAATATTTAATTATGTCATTTATGTTTGGCTGCCGTCGTAAAGATTATATTTGTTATTTTCATATAAATATAATATGGTACTTCATGTTCTTGATGGCCTTACACATTTTAGGTAGTATTTAAATTTTAGGTATATATTTTAGGTATATATTTTAGGTAGGTATATATTTTAGGTATATATTTTAGGTATATATTTTAGGTATATATTTTAGGTAGGTATATATTTTAGGTATATATTTTAGGTATATTTTAGGTATATATTTTAGGTATATATTTTAGGTAGGTATATATTTTAGGTATATATTTTAGGTATATATTTTAGGTAGGTATATATTTTAGGTATATATTTTAGGTATATTTTAGGTATATATTTTAGGTATATTTTTTAGGTATATAGTATTTTAATTGTCTAACATCATTGTCCTATTCCTATAGTTTGTGTTTCTGTGTGTCCCTTTACTGCCATGCACATTAAGTGATCATTACAATATTCACATAACTCCATTGCCTAACAAACATAATAATTTATCAACACTGTACAATAGGAACGCGCAAACAGTGATTTAAGGGGAGATCTCCACTTGAGGGATTTTTTTCTTGACCCCTTTCCCCCTCATGTTTAGCCCCATTGCTTTTGATATTATAAAACGTTTGCCCCATTAGTTTAGCGATTTTAAGAACTTTCACCCTATATTAAGACCTTTCGTGCCATTCAGGTGTCGATTTTATCCTGGCGAGCGATAGCGAGCCTGTAATTTAAGAGGAACCGGCTTTCAGCCGGAACATTTTTCTACCGAAAAATGTACAAATTTATCTTGAAAGGGGCTCAAGGGGGGGTAATCTTAAGCTTGAAGGATATCTAGGGACCAAACTAAAAACCTCCCCTTAAGCTGAATAAAAGCCCCGAATAATGGCTAAAATATAATGAAGAGTACAACCCGGTAGTGAAGGGGTTAATAAAGAATGTGATATATCCGCCTTCACACACCGGTACTCACTACGCCTCTCTCCCGACCTGTTTCCCATTTTCTTCTATACAATTCTCACTACCCTTCCCCATACTATACCCTGTTCCCGATATACCTACAGCTGAGACATGACTTATTAGCACCACTGTACTCTATTATATTTCTGTGCTATCCTTTTAATCTGTTCACGCAGGATAGGTAGCTGAGTTACAAACAGCCTCGTCAGGATCAATATATTTGTTGTTGCTTATTTTCCTTTGTATTCCTTGATTCACGATTATTAATTATTATTTTCTTCTTAGCCCCACGTGTGATTAGCTTTTCCCTTTTTGAATACAAAGGAATACAAAGGAAGGCAAGCAACAACAGACCTAATGAAACGCGTTGTACCTGTTATTTCAATTGACTACTTGCGAATTTCGGGCTATAAGGAAGTTGGAACCGTAAATATAGATATAGAACAGAAATGCAAAAATTATGTAGATTTCTGATGGATGGAAAGTATGATTAATTTGCCTTTATGTATTTATGAATGTACTAACACCGTAAACTAGTTGTTAAGGGAAGATATCCACTTGAGGGATTTTTTTCTTGACCTTTTTCTCCCTCATGTTTAGCCCCATTACTATTGAGATTTTAAGACGTTTGCCCCATTAGTTTGGCGATTTTAAGAACTTTCATCCCATTTCTGTCAATTTTAAGATCTTTCGTGTCATTTAGGTGTCGATTCTTTCCTGGCGAGCGATAGCGAGCCTGTAATATAAGAGGAATCGGCCTTCGGCCGGAAATTTTTTCAACCGAAAAATGTACAAATATGTCTTAAAAGGGGGTCAAGGGGGTGTAATTTTAAGCTTGATGGAAGACTACGGAGAAAACTAAAAACCTTCCCTTAATTCTGCTATACAACGATGTCTACAGCTCCAACTTCCTTACAGTACAGTGGCCAATTAATCTGTTCCTTCTAGTATCCACAAGTTTCTATATACAAGAACTAAACATTTCATTGGCTCTTTAGAAGGTACCGTCTTTCGGCTGGGATATTTTTATACTGAAAAATGTACACAATCATCTCTAGGGGAGGTCTTGAGGGTGTTTAATTAAGTTTAATAAAGGTTTAGGAAGCAAAAAAAAAACTAAATATTAATAAAATATATCATTAATCCCTTCACTCAATGACGCCATGCTACATTATATTATGGATAACATTAGACGAATTTATACAACTAAAAGAAGGAACTGTGGTATTTAGGTGGCTTATTCAGACATTATTTTACCCCTTTTGAATCCTCGAGGTAGATTATTGGCTAAAGGAAATCGTCTATTGGTAACCGGAAGAAGACAAAACCACACCATCGTGCTGAAAGGGTTAAGCCCACGTTGTTCTCTTTCTTACACATATACATACACATGCACATACACATATACATACACATAGACTTACACATACACATATACATACACATAGACTTACACATATACATACACATAGACTTACACATACATATACATACACATAGACTTATACATATACATACACATAGACTTACACATATACATATACATACACATAGACTTACACATACACATATACATACACATATACATACACATAGACTTACACATATACATATACATACACATATACATACACTTACACATATACATATACATACACATAGACTTACACATACACATATACATACACATAGACTTACACATACACATATACATACACATAGACTTACACATACACATATATTTCCCTTCCTCTTCCGTCATTGAACGAAGCATCACAAAGGTCCACTTGTTCTCATCCTTCCATAATTATATATAGATTCCTTACAATAGCTTTTACTCCTCGTTTTCCACAATGCTAAACATTCCAAACGCTTCCTCTTAACCCTATGTAATGCCTTTCCATTATTCACCTCTTTCTACTCCTTCCATAATTATATATAGATTCCTTATAATAACTTCTCCTTTACTCCTCGATATCCACAATGCTATATATTCCAAACCCTGTCTCTGGCTTTAAGGGGAGGTATTTAGTTTCTTCCCTAGAACTCCATCAAACTTAAAATTACATCCCCTAGACCCCCTATCAAGATAAATCTGTAAATTTTTCGGTAGAAAAATATTCCGGCCGAAGGCCGGTTCCTATTAAATTACAGGCTCGCTATCACTCGCCAGGAATAATCGTCACAAAAATGGCACGAAAGTTCTTAAAATTTACAGAAATGGGGCGAAAGTTCTTAAAATCGCCAAACTAAAGGGGGCGAGCGTCTTAAAATCTAAAAAGCAATGGGGCTAAAGCTGAGAGAGAAAGGGTTCCAGAAAAAAATCCCTCAAGTGGAAATCTCCCCTTAATCCCATGTTCACGTTTCCATTATCCACCGTGTCTACTCCTTCCATAAGTATATATAGATTCCTTACAATAGTTCCACCTGTTTCTACTCATTCCATAATTATATAAAGATTTCTTACAATAACTCCACCTTTTCTTCTCGTTATCCACAATGCCATATATTCCAAATGCTTCCTTTTGCATATACGCCCATTTATTCTTTCCCTTATCCACCTGTTTCTACTCCTTCCATAAATATATATAGATTCCTTACAATTGCTTCACCCTTTCTACGTTGTTTATATTCCAAACACTTCTTGCTTTTACTCCCATTTCTCCTTTCTGTTATCCGTGTTTCCCTTCTCCCATACACGTAGTTCGCATTTCATTATCCCCCCCTCCTCCCTCCTTTTTTCTGTGCCTTCCGTGCCATCTCCACCGCTCCCCCTCTCAAAGCACTTTCCCTCCCTTAATCACTGGCTGCCCGTAGAACCTTCCTCCTTTTCCTCTCTCTCTCTCTCTCTCTCTGCTATCCTGTTCTTCCTTTTCTCCCTGACTATCTGGTGTACTATCTCAACTAGAATTAAGTCCTGACCACCTCGCTACGATCGTAAGGTGTGTGTGGACAGTATAATACTTCTATGGATTTTTTTTTCTCTCTCTCTCTCTCTCTCTCTCTCTCTCTCTCTCTCTCTCTCTGCTATGCTGTTCCTCCACTTTCCTTTACTGTGATATGAGCTTAATTCTATCTCTACTAGAATTAAGTCCTAACCACCTCGCTAGGATCGTAAGGTGTGTGTGGCCAGTCTATCTATGTAAATGTCTCTCTCACTCTATCACACACTCTCTCTCTCTCTCTCTTTCTCTCTCTCCTCACACCCACAGTGAATTTTCCCATCCCCCAGGTTTATTGCATTCACCATCCCCGAGCTTATGGAGTAATGAGTGTTCGCTTTTTCTTGCCCCGAGTTATATAGCTGTCGTCACTCCTAAGCTTCCGAAGTCCTGTGTTCCATCTTAAGGGGAGGCAGACCGTTTTTCTGGACCCCCTTCTCCCTAATGTTTAGCCCCATTAGTTTTACGATTTTCAGACGTTCCTTTACTAATTTGGCGATTTTGAGACCTTTCGCCCTATTAGGTTGTCAATATTAAGACCTTTCGTGCCGTATAGGTGTCGTTTTTGTCCTGGCGAGCCATAGCGAGCCTGTAATTTTTGAAGGAACTGGCCTTGGGCCGGGAAATTTTTCTAACGAAAAATGTACAAATATATCTTGAAAGGTGGTATAGGGGATGTTTTTTTAAGGTTGATGGAGGTCTAGCGATGAAACTCAATATTTAAAAAATAACAAGCACTTGCCCTTTAAGGGAAGGTTTTTAGTTTGGTCCCTAGATATCCTTCAAGCTTAAGATTACACCCCCTTGAGTCCCTTTCAAGATAAATTTGTACATTTTTCGGTAGAAAAATTTCCCGGCTGAAAGCCGGTTCCTCTTAAATTACAGGCTCGCTATCGCTCGCCAGGATAAAATCGACACCTAAATGGCACGAAAGGTCTTAAAATTGACAGAAAGGGGTTGAAAGTTCTTAAAATCGTCAAAATAATGGGGCAAACGTCTTAAAATTAGAAAAACAATGGGGCTAAACATGAGGGAAAAAGGAGTCAAGAAAAAAATCCCTCAAGTGGAAATCTCCCCTTAAACCTTTCCAGATACGATGACGTATTTCTGTGTTTGGTCTCTGGCTATTAATAGACGATTATATTCTGATTAGGAAAGGTATATGAAAGTCAGAGTGGTAATCGATATAGTTTGACCCTTTTATTTCCCAGAGATCCTTCCTAAGCTCCATAAAACCGTCTAATGATAGCCAGAATAAACTGTCAAAATGCAGCATAATCCTCAAGGGGTTAACATTTACCATTAAGGGGGGGTGACCTGCTTTTTGTGTCTACTTTTCTCTCTTTCTCTGGCTTGTATCCATTCGGCCCCATTCAGCCTACTGTTTTAAGATGTTTATCCTCATCCAGGTGTCAATTGTTTCCTGGCGAGCGGTAGCGAGCCAGCATATTTCTTAAAATATTTTTGACAGAAAGCTAAATTTGTACAACAATTTCTCCGGCGAAGCCGGATTTCTCCATACAATGCTAGCTCGCTTTCGCTCGCCAGGAAGAAATCGACACCTGAATGGGGATAAACGTCTTAAAACAGTAGGCTGAATGGGGCCGAATGAATACAAGCCAGGGAAAGAGAGAAAAGGAGAGAAAGATAAAAAAGCGGGTCACCCCCCTTAAGCCCTTCACCACCGTTACGTAATTATCATCTTATTCTGATTACCATTACCTTCACCACCGTTACGTAATTATCATCATATTCTGATTACCATTAGACGATTATCTATAGCTCGTAACCTACCTATACGACTCAAATGGGTAAATATGATCTCAATAAACCCTCTTAGTATCAAAAGGTCCTTCCTAAACTGCATAAACTCATATAATGTTAGCCAGAATCAAAGGTAATATGGTGTCTTGGTGTTGAAGGGGTTAATGGTATAGCTTCCGCAATTCCCAAGTTTCCTTAAGGGGAGATGGATCATTTTTCTGGTCACCCTTCTCCCTCATGTTTAGCCCCGTTGTTTCTTTGTTATTCCTATTCCAGTTCACTCGTCCTTGGTCCGTGTTTGTCGTCCCTTCTCAGCTCTGCCTCAGCCAGTGCTCATTTCCCCCCATGCTCTTTGATGCCGTCCCCCCCCCCCCCCTTCCCCCTCCCTTTTTATCCCTCTACCTGCCATCAGCTCGGCCCTTGTCTCTTATTCTGATCACCGAGCCAGGGTTCCCAAATACAGTTCGCTAGATGGTAAATAAAAGCTAAAAATCGCTATAATAATGCCACAATCTGTTCACTATTACACTAATATGGCTCAAATCTCAGTCAATAAAAGCCGAAAATCGCTATTCTAATGCCACAATCTGTACAATATCTTCAGAATATCGCTAGAATAATGGCACAATCTATAATATATCGCTCTTAAATGGCTCAAATATACAGAATATCGCTAGAATAATGCCACACTCTGTACAATATTACACTAAAATGGCTCAAATATACAGAATATCGCTAGAATCCATGTAGCTCGATGTAAAAGTTTGCCTCTAGATCGAAGTAAATACCTCTTGTTCTAGCGGGCAAGTAGCTAAGTTGGCAACACTCTCTTTCTGTCCCTATAGCGTTCCTCCCCGTCTAACTTCTCAAGGGAGCCCACCTCGCTTTTTTTTTATCTCTCTCTCCCTGTCTTTGGCTTGTATCCATTTGGCCCCATTCAGCCTACTGTTTTAAGACGTTTACCCCATCCAATTGTCAATCTTTTCCTGGCGAGCGGTAGCGAGCCAGCATATATACATTTTTGTTTTGACAGCAAGCTAAATTTGTACATTTTTCGATAGAAAAATGTCTCCGGCGAAGCCGGATTTCTCCATACAATGCTGGCTCGCTATCGCTCGCCAGGAAGAAATCGACACTTGGATGGGGATAAACGTCTTAAAACAGTTGGCTGAATGGGGCCGAATGGATACAAGCCAGGGAAAGAGAAAAGGAGAGAAAGATAATAAAGCTGGTGACCCCCCCCTTAAATCTCATTTTCCCCCATTTTCTACCATCTCACCTTTAGTAACTCATATTTTACCTTGCCTTATTGTGCACAATCTTGACTTTTTCAAATATCCTACTTTCTCGTTTTTTTCCTATTCCTTTTCTCCCTATTATCCTTCCTCTCACTCTCTATTCTCCCTATTTTCCTGTTCTCCTTCATCTCACTTTCTATTTTCCCTATTTTCCTTTTCTCCCTATTCTCCTTCCTCTCACTCCCTATTTTCTCTCTTTTCCTATCCTCCCTATTATCCTTCCTCTCACTCCCTATTTTCCCTCTTTTCCTATTCTCCCTATTCTCCTTCCTCCCACTCTCTATTTTCCCTATTTTTCCTTTTCTCCTTCCCTATTTTCCCTATTTTCCTTTTCTCCTTCCCTATTTTCCCTTTATCTCACTCTCTATTTTCCCTTTTTTCCTTTTCTCCCTATTATCCTTCCTCTCACTCTATTTTCCCTATTTTCCTATCCTCCCTATTCTCCTTCCTCTCACTCTATTTTCCCTATTTTCCTTTTCTCCTTCCCTATTTCCTTTTCTCCTTCCCTATTTTCTCTTTTTTTCCTTTTCTCCCTTTCCTCCCACTCTCTCATCCTAGCATCATCAAACCCCTTCCTTCACCCCATTCATCGCTTCTCCCCCCTTTTCAAACTCCGAACGACAGGCGAACATTTGTATGCCTTGAGTGGGAGCCCTGGATTAGGTTAGATTATAGGCGAGAGAGAGACAGCGGGAGAGAGGAGGCGACTTTGATTTATTTAGTATAATTTTATTTGACATAGGAGATTGTCTGGGCTTCCGTTTTCAGAGGAGGCAGCCCTATTTTTTTTCCGGATTCGCCGTTCCCTTGTTTTGTTTCCATACCAAAGTTGAAGTGGAATTTCTCAGTTCTCGCTAATGGGAAGCTGTGACGTGCTGACGAAAATTAGAACATTATTTTTTATTACGCTTCCTCCAGAGTTTGTGTTTAGGACGCTCGAAGAGGAGAGAGAGAGAGAGAGAGAGAGAGAGAGAGAGAGAGAGAGAGAGAGAGAGAGAGAGAGAGAGGAGAGAGAGAGATAGAGAGAGAGAGAGAGAGAGAGAGAGAGAGAGAGAGAGAGAGAGAGAGAGAGAGAGAGAGAGAGAGAGAGAGAGAGAGAGAGAGAGAGAGAGAGAGAGAGAGAGAGAGAGAGAGAGAGAGAGAGAGAGAGAGGAGAGAGAGAGAGAGAGAGAGAGAGAGAGAGAGAGAGAGAGAGAGAGAGAGAGAGAGAGAGAGAGAGAGAGAGAGAGAGAGAGAGAGAGAATTTCAGGGGGTGAACAGGGGTGGAGTAACTTCTCTATCTCTCGCTTTCTCTCTCGACGCTGGGCACTGCATATTCAGAGGATTGAAGAATTATTTTACCCCCGACGCCCGAATATATACGGAATATATCTGATGCGCTCACACAAGAACATTTGCGCCCGATGTAAGACCGACTTTTTCTCCCCCGAATTGCTGGTATGTAGTCGGTTTCGTAATTCAGTAGGTGGGTGCTGTGCCATTAGTTAGAAAAAATGGTGGGGTCCTGAGTTGTATAGTGTATATATTGCGCACACTCCTGCCTTGCCGTCTGTCTTGAGTTCCCAGACGAAAAATCCCCCGGTACGTCTGCGTTGGCTTGGGTGGAGATTTATACCCCGCCATTAATGATGCTTGGAAATCCTTACGAAATCCTACCCCGGAATAGTGGGAATAGATAGGGCTCCAGATATTGTAGTGAAATACAGCACGGCTCGGCGTTTCAGAACCGTGGAATTTAATACGGAGCGTATCAATAGCTCCGGTACAGCCAGATATATATATTTATTTCGGTGGCTATAATGCTCTACCATATATTCGCTAAATGCCGGGGTACTAGAGACTGGGGATTGATGCTGGAAGTCACACGCTATTACACGCGATCTGTCCTTTGTAATATGGTTATGTATCTTGTAACTCACACGCTATTACAGTCGATCTGTCCTTTGTAATATGGCTGTATGTGTCTTGTAACTCACAGACTATTACACCCGATCTGTCCTTTGTAATATGGTAGTATGTAACGTTTCTCGGTTTATCCTACCATATACAGTATGTATCTTAGGCTCTTGTACCATTTTGTTTAATTTGCACTGCAGTATATTTGAGTCTTCGCGTAGTGTTGGATAAACAGTAACACAATAAAGACGAATTAAATCATTAGTTCCTCTTAGCCTCTCTACTGTACTTAAGGAGGGGGTTTCAGGATCCGCCATTTCCCTCATACTCTGCACCCTTAGTTTTGAGTTTGTATGACATTCGTCCCATTAGTTTTGCGATTTTAAGACCTTTCGTGACATTTAGATGTTACATTTTCCTGGCGAGCAATAGCGAATCTACACTTGAGGAGCATCTGGCCTTTGGTCTAGGGCATCTTTCGACCGAAAAATGTATAATTTTATATTGAAGGGGAGTTTTGGGGGTATTTTTAAAAGCTTGGTGGAGGTTTAGGGAGGAAACTAGGAAAAACAAATAAATACATAAGAAAATAAAAATAATTACAAATCTGCCCTTAATGCACGCCTTTTAAACTAGACAGTAATGAATGAAAAATATATTATCCATTTGGGATTGCTGTATTATTATTGGTATAGACTCTTCCTGTTCTATCATCATTATTAGTGAGAATATGTAATATATTTGTTAGATATTACAGTAAAAATGTAAGATAATATATATATATTGGCAATTGATTTGGAGCTTTGAAACCACATCTTAATTTCTGTATTGTTGCTAACGTTTCAAAACAAGTCTTGTTTCATCATCAGAGCCTAAAGGGAACAAACAGAAAATCATATATTATAAACAAATATTATTATAATTATTTAATACAAAAGTTACGAAATCTTAGAAGTGAAATTGTTAAATGAAAATATATGGTAGGGAATTAAGGTGATAAAAGGCACGATCAAGTACAAATATATTCTGACTATTGTACTTTATTATCTTACATATATATCACATTATAAATTATAATGATTATAAACCAGGATTATTGCTTATTGCCATCCTTCTAAGTAATATAGTAGATTAGTTATAGAATATATATATATATATATATATATATATATATATATATATATATATATATATATATATATATATATATATATATATACCGGTATATATATTCAAAATTGGTATTTTCCCAAATTGGAAATTCCAATCTCTATACATCGACCAGTAAAACCTCTTATGAAATCCACCGTCATATATATATACTGTATATGAGGAGCTTAGATGAACAAGGCCGCATAAGCCAATGCCCACGTATTCGAAAACCACACTTAAGTGCTGTACTAAATCTTCATGCATTAAATAAATAGGAACAAAATTTAGTGATCTTTCTGAAACTGAATGATAGTTAGCCCTCATCCCCGTATTTTAGAACCGCACTTAAGTGCTTCCCTAACCCTATATCAAACTTAGACAATACAACGGAGTCCACATTTGTGATAAAGGGCTTGTTCCTATATGCTCCTCATATACAGTATATATATATAAATATATATATACCTCGCTGTATAATTAATCATAAATATAGCAATGACATTAATTTTATTATATACCTAACACTTTGACATTATTGCAATACCGTTTTCAATTATTACCGAAATATTAGTTACTTATATACTGTACATTTTTAAAACAAAAACAAAAAACACCATTTACGCTTAGCCAAACTTAAATTTTGATATTATACAAATAGTATATGGCCTATATAGTTAATCCATGCATTTACCTCTATTTTTGTCAGTTGAAGGTGAATGTTAAAATATGCTCTCCGGTAGTGACATAAAATTGTCAATAATTTATTCTACATTACCTGAAATATTGCGCCTTTCTATACTTCCCTCGTACTTCATCCAATTGGCTTGAGAAAACACTATGATGTGTGTCTGTGTTTATAATATATATATATATATATATATATATATATATATATATATATATATATATATATATATATATACTGTATATATACACAAACTCATGATGTAACTATTTTAATTGAACAATATATTCATAGTAAGTATTTAAATGCAGCTGAAATAAAACAAAATACGTCGCCGGTAAGATACAAATATTAAGTAAATCTACGGTAAACTCGCCGAGGATTTTACGTATCCTATTTTATATATCAAGCAAACATATATACACATTTGTTTGTATTTAGAAGTAGAATTCAGGCAAAATTCTCATATAATAAATTAGTCATTATTAATTTTAATTATTACTATTAGTCTTCTCAAATGTTCTACTAATAAACCCTTATTTATTTCACTCGAGTAAATTTGTTGAACGTAAAATCTTGATTAATAATATTATGACGAAATATTAAATACTTTCAAACAATTACATACTCACAAAATATCCATCATGACTTATTAATGTAACAACACTCTGAAAGCCTAAATGACCTGGCATAATAGTCTCTTTCCACGCATCGGGTGGAATCGACATCATTTTTTTACACACGATCTTACTCTATCATATCCCCTTCAAAATACGCGAGCGGAGGCGGCAAAAACAGTTTACTACATTAAAACACACATACCCACACACACACACACACACGCAAAAAGTCAATTAAAATCCTTGTTGTGCCCTATGACGTGTGTAAGCCTGGAATCAATACAATACTCTTTGATGGCCCCTAAAAACATTAACAATATTGAAAAAGGGAGTTTGTTCGAGAGTGCGCGTAGTTAGTGTACAGTCGCGCTAATAAGTCATGTCTCAACTGTCATTACGTTTGGCTTACTCTGTGGTGTATTAATGTCCGTCAGATGTTGAATAGGGTGGGTAAGTGTAGAAACATGTTTGAATATCTCACTCGATATGAAGAAATGAAGCTTAGATATTGCTGATACCAATTACTGATCAAAACATAATTGGTGCCCAAACATCACTTATTAGCGCGACTGTGCATGCCGCGCACGTGGTTTTTACTATAAGCTCACCTCACCTTTAAAAAAAATCTATCTTTGCCCCACTTTTTTTCGCTCTCGCTCTTTTTTTTTTTATACAGCTGGCTGAATCCACGCTATTTGCAATTAATGTGAACTCGGGTAGTATTTTTGAGTGTCATTGACCTATATGACTCATGTTTACGCTTTTAGTTATGAATGAACGGTGATGTTTGTGTGTGTGTGTGTGTGTGTTTATGCGGGTGTGTGTGTGGGTGTTTGTGTGTGTGTGTGTGTGTATGTTTATGCGGGTGTTTGTGTGTGTGTTTGTGTGTGGAAAAGTTTATGAGTTTCTTAAATTTGTGTCTTTTATTAATTATTTGACTTATCGAATGTATGTAGCTGTGTGTGTGTGTGTGTGTGTGTGTGTGTGTGTTGACATTCTGAACTCAGTCGAAGGAAAACTATGGCCACCCAAAAGCCTACAAATAGTCATACAGTATATTACGTCATTACACCAAATTAATTTCATAAGGCGTGTTATGTTAATTACTGCCTTGATTTGGCGTTCATATGTGTGTGATTTTTTATCAACGGTGTACAAATAGTTAAGGGTAATTGTATGATGGCTAATGTATATTTTTAAAGTTGTTGATGGGTATGTTAGCTTGCAATATTGATAACATTGAAGACAATGGCAAGTGTGTAAATGTGAGGGAGCGTTGTGCCTTCTTATATTACCTGTGGGTGTATTAAATTGGTTATAAACTATTTAACATGTACAGTATATAGGTGTGTGTGTGTGTGTGTGTGTTAGAGGGTGTGTGTGTGTGTGTGTGTTAGAGTGTGTGTGTGTGTGTGTGTGTGTGTGTGTGTGTGTTAGAGTGTGTGTGTGTGTGTGTTTGTTAGAGTGTGTGTGTGTGTGTGTGTGTGTGTGTGTGTGTGTGTGTGTGTGTGTGTCTGTGTGTGTGTCTGTGTGTGTGTTTGTGAGGAAGAGGGAGTGAGGGATGTATTATCGATGTGGTTTAACTTCATAAGATTACAATTATTCGTACCACACATGATTTTATTCAAGCCTACCACAAAGACTCCATCAGCCTGCCTAGCGTACGCACGGTTAGCGGCGTGAAGTTTGCGTAGCGGCGTGAAGTTCGCGTAGCCCGCCGGTGGGTCCTTCTGTAATTGTCTTGATGGTGTAATGCTTAGAGTGTTTAAGATTTGTATGTAGTATCCCAGGTTTCATTAAGGGGGGGGGTGACCTGTTTTTGTTCTGTCCTGTTCTATCTTTCTCTGCCTTGTACCCATTTGGCCCCATTCAGCCTACTGTTTTAAGACGTTTATCCCCATCCAGGTGTCAATTGTTTACTGGTGAGCGGTAGCGAGCCAGCTTATTTTTTATTTTTGTTTGACAGCAGGCTAAATTTGCACATTTTTCGATAGAAAAATATCTCCGTCGAAGCCAGATTTTTTCATATAATGCTGGCTCGCTAACGCTCGCCAGGAAGAAATCGACACCTAGATGGGGATAAACGTCTTAAAATAGTTGGCTGAATGGGGCCGAATGGATACAAGTCAGAGAAAGAGAGAAAAGGAGAGAAATAACAAAAAGCAGGTCACCCCCCTTAATTGAATTGGGAGGTGTTTGGTGCTGGGAGTGAAATTAATAAATTAGATTATATCAATAAATAATGTCTACATTGCCATATTATTTTTGTTTTATCTGTCAGATGTAATATTAGGTGCCTGCATAATCATAGACAAGCATGTGTATGGCTGACTCGTAATAGTCAAGATTATTCAATGTAGCCCATGATGCAATTTTCTTATCAAAATCTTTATAAAGTTTTTGAATCAAATATTCGGCTAACTGTGCTGCGATAAGCTGTACAGTACACAGGCTGGTTCAAAAAGTTCGCCTACAACACAGAGAGAGAGAGAGTGAGTGACTGAGAGAGAGTATGCGTAATGTGAAGATGGTATTGTATGTTTCAAGACAGTTCAGTGATAAGGCTAAAACAAACATGTCAAATTCATGCGTTCATTTTTTAAATAACGTTTAACGTGATGTAGTGGTTAAGGTGTCTAAAAGTCTGTGTGTGATAACCCGGGTTCGAGTCCTGGTCGATCATATATGTGCTTTCATTGCTTTCATTGGAGGTGTTTGGTGTTGTGATGAAATTAATAAAAAATACATTAGGAGAGCAATATTGATTCATTGCATATTTTCAACACTATCCTCTTCAGCCCGGAGACGCCTGTTTAACCTTTTATTCGGGTTAACAGTTGACGATATTATGCATTTTAAGAACGTTATATTTTATTCAGATAGTATACTGAAATATTGTTTGCCAATTTAACCCTCTCCGACATATGACGCGATTTTGAGCCTATTGGGGATACTTTAAAGCCTTTGTTACCATCATGGGTATTTAGAAACCTTTAGTTACTTCAACCTCTGCAGTTGTCTTTGAGTTAGCTGTGGGCAGAAAACTAATTTTGGAGAGGTACTTATAAGAGTGAGAGAACTCTATTTCTTATTGCTAATCTGGCAACCTCTGCGTCATAAATGCATGAAAGTGTTAACTCCTAGAGGTAGAATTTGAGTTAAATAAGATCGTCTACTGGTAACCAGAATAAGACGAGAATTGTCATCGTGCTAAATGGCATTAATATGATTGTTGCATTGTAATGCCCGTAGATTTTGTTAAATTTGCCGCCCGCACATTGCAGTTACTGATAATGTATAGTAAAAGGGTACTGGATCAAGAATGCTAAACAAAGTATATATATATATATATATATATATATATATATATATATATATTGTTTGTACAAGATATTTTTTCTGCACGATGATTGTTGAAAATGTTTGTGTGATGAATGATCATACCTTATGTTATGTATTAATATATACATGTGACTCATTGTTTATGTAGACTATTATATGCAAAAACAAAGATATACATTATAAAAATTAGTAAATATATAAAACAAAAGGTAATTTGTGACACGCATAGCCTGCCTTATTACTATGCAAATATTATGAACAGCTTAACATACTGTCTTAAGGGGAGGTTTTTAGTTTGGTCTCTAGATATCCATCAAGCTTAAAATTACACCCCCTTGAGCCCCTTTCAAGATAAATTTGTACATTTTTCGGTAGAAAAATGTCCCGGCTGAAAGCCGGTTCCTCTTAAATTGCAGGCTCGCTATCGCTCGCCAGGATAAAATCGACACCTAAATTGCACGAAAGGTCTTAAAATTGACAAATGGGTTGAAAGTTCTTAAAATCATCAAAATAATGGGGCGAACGTCTTAAAATTAGAAAAGCAATGGGGCTAAACATGAGGGAGAAAGGAGCCAAGAAAAAAGTCCTTCAAGTGGAGATCTCGCCTTAATGCAGTCCTTCAAAATTAAGTTCCCAAGAAATGTTACATTATTTTATCGCAACATGCCTACTTCCAACTGAACGATTGCAGACATTGAAATTTGCTTCTTTGTTAATAGAAAGTTGTTTGAGAGTTGCAAGAATCTCTATAGCATGCCGTTCCTATAACACACAGGAAACTATGTAATTTATGTCCTAAACAAAATGTAAACATTTCAAATTTCAATTAATATATATCTAAATTTGCAGATATATTTGCACATTTACGATTGATACCGGTTATAGAAATTCATGATGATGGTCTATAGTGAATTTATTTATTAACATTTTAGTATGAACATAATTGGCACATGAAATACCTTGTAACATAATGATGTACTTCGTAATATATAAGAACTGTGAATATGAATATTATGTAGTTGTGTTTGTTTAATAAAAAACAGTGTTATTCCTTCCTGGAACAATTAATTTTCTGTCTTCTGACTCTTATAAACAGGGATTTTGCTTGTCTGTATTTAATAGTAATACTAATAATAATATTAAATTATAAATAATATTGATAATAGTAATAATAATAATACAAATAATATTAATACTAATAATGAATAACATCAATACTGTTTCTAAGAATAAGACCAATTATAATGATAGTAATATTATAAATACTAATAATTACTATTATTATAATACAAATATTATGCAATCTAGATATATAATTCCTTGATGTAAATAGTTAGATTATAACATAAACACTGTTTTATTACTTGTGTCTACCCAACCTACAACGAAGGAGTCATCATCGTTATTAGGGATTAGCACTGGTAATCTGTTGTAATCTTTAAAAGATACCGCTCAAACCCTGGTATGTCTTAAGGGGAGTGGACTCTGTGTCTTTGAACTAACACATTTTATTCTTACCTTGTTTGATCATTGGTATATACAGTATATATATATATATATATATAAAATATATATTATATATACTATATACTTTATGTACAGTATGTGGTCGCCAACAGCGGACAGGTATTCAGATAATCAGTAACTTTTTAATCATTCTGTTTACTTTATATAGTAATGTATTTAACGATTTCCATCTTGGATATGAATATTGTATTTTAATTATATACCGGTATATATCAAATATTCGGGTATAATTTTATGATGCTAAGTCATCGCATATTGTAAAGGCTTATTCCTAAATATTATCCATATGAAGTTTAATTATGTAATATATATATATATATATATATATATATATATATATATATATATATATATATATATATATATATATATGTTAGTATAGCCAGGTAATAGATTCTCTTTTAAACAGACGAGGTTAAAGGCAATAGCAGTTTCAGCATTCAGGATTTTATTGTTATAGTTTTCAATAGTTCTAACAATTTTCCTCTGGGGTTCAGAGATGAGGTACAACAGGTTAGCAAAATTCATGGTGGATCCAACGTTTCACAAGTAAACATCTTGCATCTTCAGGGAATGGAAAGGTAATGATAATCATTACCTTTCCATTCCCTGAAGATGCAAGATGTTTACTTGTGAAACGTTGGATCCACCATGAATTTTGCTAACCTGTTGTACCTCATTTCTGAACCCCAGAGGAAAATTGTTAGAACTATTGAAAACTATAACAATAAAATCCTGAATGCTGAAACTGCTATTGCCTTTAACCTCGTCTGTTTAAAAGATAATATATATATATATATATATATATATATATATCAAATTGTTTTTCTAAGACATCAAATTTGCGACAGAAACAATATACAGTATGATTGTCCAGGGGAATTTTTACACCGGAAATAATGTGCTGGTATTACCTGACATTTTCTTAATCAAATCTTAATACAATCGTTTTCCAGGAGCCGAAGATAATATAGTATGCGTTGCTGGACGTGTGAGCGCCAAAAAGCTGGATGCAAGAGAAGCGAACGAGTTTAGGACGGGATCAGTAAAACTTTAGTTAAACTTATAATTAAATATAGCCATGAGCTCCGTATGACTATCAGGATTATACTAATCGCCATTTAGAGTAGTTATGCACCGTGTAATAGACCAATTGAAGAATGATTGTTGTCGATTCATCGGAAATCAGCTAAGATAATATAAAGAATGTATTATTATAACGACAACAATGGTAATTAAGATATGTACAGTATAACAGTAATAACAGTAATGACCCTCCGAGAGGACTTTTCAAATCTAACGTTTCTTTTTTAGGTAGATTAATATATATATATATATATATATATATATATATATATATATATATATATATATAATTCTCGAGTAGATCTAGTTAACATACACTTCATAGTTAGTTAGTTAAAATAGGATTTCAGAGGCTATCAACCCTAATGGATTATTAAGCCAGCACACTGTAAGTCAAGAATATCGTCAGGACTGAAGCTCCTCTGCGAGAACTTGGCTTCATAATTTTATCAGTTATACATATTTTTCCAAGATAAAAAAATAGTCTGGTTGGAAGTTGAAATAAACTAAATACTCAGCACAGGAGAGAAATAAACTAAATACTCAGCACAGGAGAGAAATCAGACATTTTAATTGTTTATTGTTAACTCTCACATGTCAATTATTATCAGTATACCTTAGAATAATCAGGCATATTCTTATTACGTGAAACCCTAAATCAATTGAATATTATAACATACAGTGAGTTCAAATTAAATTATGACCTGTTTTCTTTAAATATTATATATATTTACTTTATTTTATTATTGTCTCTAGAATGGTATTTTATTATTGTCTCTAGAATGGTATTTTATTATTGTCTTTAGAATGGTATTTTATTATTGTCTCTAGAATGGTATTATTATTGTCTCTAGAATGGTATTTTATTATTGTCTCTAGAATGGTATTTTATTATTGTCTCTAGAATGGTATTTTATTATTGTCTCTAGAATGGTATTTTCTAAGTCTAATAAAATCATCTGTGGCATTTTGCAATACAAGACTACAAGTCATTTTAAATTAATGAGGATTTTGACAACTTTATCCTGACGTCTTCTGAAATAAACCAAAGATATTACCTCCAGTCTAGTTGCTGATATAAATATCCATATCGGAACCAGTGTATCTGCGTCCAAAATACATGATATTATTCGATGCTACACAGCTCCATCATGATAGTGTATTGTATGCTGTAGCACACTGTCATATTGTATAGCCTTATGTAATACAAGAAACATGACAAGAATACATCGAAATAATATGATAACCAGACTCCGATACGATCGGCCGATAAATCTGCTCGTGTGACTCCGGCTCTAGATTTCGGAAATAATTTGTTCCGATCAAGCGCTTGTGGGAAAAAAAAATATATATGTAACTCTTTCCCGTATTGCTGCTTATATTAAATAGGAAAATAACTGAGTATGACGAGACTATTATTATTTAACATTATTTAATTTTATTCAGCTTTGAAAAGACATCTCATCGTCATGGTATTACAAATAATTTCGGTTAACTCCTCCAGTGTAACGATACTTGTGGCATATTCTGGTTAAGGGGGGTCACCTGTTTTTTTCTTTCTTTTGCTCTCCTTCTCTGACTTGTATCCATTCGGTCCCATTCAGCCAACTGTTTAAAGACGTTTATCCCCATTCAGGTGTTGATTTCTTCCTGGCGAGCGACAGCAAGCCAGCATTGTACGGGGAAATCCGGCTTCGCCGGAGAAATTTTTCTATCGAAAAATGTAAAAAATTAGCTTGCTGTAAATATATATATATATATATATATATATATATATATATATAATTATATATATACAGGTATATATGCAGTATATTCTGGCTCGCTACCGCTCGCCAAGAAGTACACCTGGATGGGGTAAACGACTTAAAACAGTAGGCTAAATGGGGCCGAATGGATACAAGCCAGAGAAAGAGAGAAAAGGAGAACAAAAAAAGGCAGGGCACCCCCCTTAACAGTAGACGATTCTGTTACCCTTTCGGTGGATCATGACGTATTTTCTCTCTTTTAATTATTCATTTAATTAACCCCTTGAGGATTATGCCGCTTTTTGACAGTTTATTCTGCCCATCATTAGACGATTTTATACAGCTTAGTAAGGATCTGTAGTCATTAAAAGACTACTGTACCTCAATTAACCCTATGACTTTCACATATACCCTTCCTAATCTGCATAAAATCGTCTAATAATAGCCAGAAATGCATCTTCGTGTCTTGAAAGGGTTAAGCTAAATTAGGAGTTGTAGGAGTGAAAGGACTAATGGGTATCGTGTTTACCCCTTTGGTTCCTCTCTATTTCTCCTAAGTTGCAAAAATCGTCTAATGGTGGTTTGCATTAAGGGGAGACTGACCGTTGTTTGGTCTATTAATTAATGTATTCATATTTTTGTTTAGTTTCCTCCCTAGACCTCCATCAAGCTTAGAAGAAAAAAAAACCTAGACCCCCCTTCAAGATACATTTTAAATTTTTCGGTAGAAAAATGTACCGGCCGAAGGCCGGTCCCTCTTAAAATTGCAGGCTCGCTATCGCTCGCCAGGAAATAATCCACACCTACTGTAAATGGCACGAAAGGTCTTAAAATTGACAACGAAATGGGGCGAAAGGTGCTAAAATTGCCAAACTAATGGGCTGAACGCTTATAATCTCAGAACTAGCGGGGTTAAACAATAGGGAGAAGGGGGTCCAGAAAAACGGTCTGCCTCCCCTTAAATGTGAGAATAGTGTCCTAGGTTCAGCAAGATGGTGACTTTTTACTCTTTATCCTGGCAAAAATTACAGTAGAAGATATGTGTGCATTTCAAGAAGGACCTGCGTTATTGAGAGGGTTTATCGTAAGCGTATTTACCCCTTTCAGTCCTAGAGGTAGAATATTAGCTAAAGAAAATCGTCTAATGGTAACCAGAATATGATGGAAAATAAGTCATCGTGCTGAAGGGGTTAAACTGAAAATAAGGGTCTGGCAGAGCTAATCCCTTCAAATGTCCCGGCCTTCGGCCGAGACATTTTTCTACCGAAAAATGTACAAATTAATCTAGAAGGGGGATCTAATGGATGTTTTTTTTTTTTAGTTTGATGGAGGTCTAGGGAGGAAACTAAAAAAAATAATGAATACATGCAAACGTCGCCCAAAAAGTGAACCATCACCCCTTAAGCTGATAATAAGGTAATACTGAAAATATAGTTTAAACTGAGAATAAGGTTTAAACTGAGAATTAGGTTTAAACTTAGAATTAGGTTTAAATGGACAATTAGGTTTAAACTGATAATTAGGTATAAACTGAGAATAAGATTTAAACTGATAATTAGGTTTAAAGTGAGACTAAATTTTATTCGACAATTATTAGTTAAACTGAGAATAAGGTTTAAACTGAGAAGAAGGCTTACACGCAAAATAAGGGTTAAAATTATAATAAAGGTTAAACTGAAAATACGGGTTAAACTGAGAATATGATATTAAACGAAGACATTATGTTTAAACTGAGAATATGATTTAAAGTGAGAATAAAGGTAAACGTTAAAAATACGGTATACACTGAGAATAAGGGTCTGGCCGAGTTAACCCTCTGAGTATCAGCGACGTGTGTTGTATTATATGCTAGCTATAATTACACGATATTATGCAGCTAAGGAAAGATATGTGGTAATTCAAAGGGTTGGTTGAGATAGTGTGAAGCCTTATTATTGCTGGAGGTCCTTCCTATCTATCTATATGCTCAGGCCCAATCCCCACTTTTCCTATTTTGTTAAATTTTTATTTTCTATTTTATTCTATTTTATTATTTTGTGTTTTAATTTTCTTGGGGGTGGCCTTCCTAACCTGAATAAAATCGTCTAATCAATGCCAGAATATAATTAAACGGATGACACCGGTACTGAATGGGTTAACGGAGAGAGTGTCGGTGGTATGGTAGTGTCGGGTACCGCGGCGGTCAGCTTGCCGAACCTTCCACCGCCCGCTACTACTGTTGCTTGCGTACAGACACTGGCCGTAACGCCAATCTTTATCGAACCCAAGTGAGATAATAACGAGCTAATACCGCTTTAGTGATTGCTTTAATACACCTTATGAATTTGTATGGAACCCAAGGGAGATAATACCGAACTAATACATATCCACACCGCTTTAGAGATTGGTTTAATACACCTACATGAATTTGTATCGAACCCAACCGAGAATACACATTATAAGCTATCCACACCGCTAAGAGATTAATTTTCTTTCATTCATCTATTTGAATCCGTTTCTCACTCAAGCTAGCTAATGCAGAACTATAATGTATTCCCAGAACTACAGAGCTTGGCATTAATTGCCTATATGAATGTGTATCATACCCAAGCTAGTCATTACCGAACTATAAAATATTCCCAAAGTTTGTTAAAGTAGGACATCAGAGGCTAGCAACCCTTCTGGATTATTAATAAGTAACACCCCGTTCTTAACATTTAATAAGTAACACCCCGTTCTTAACATTTAATAAGTAACACCCCGTTCTTAACATTTAATAAGTAACACCCCGTTCTTAACATTTAATAAGTAACACCCCGTTCTTAACATTTAATAAGTAACACCCCGTTCTTAACATTTAATAAGTAACACCCCGTTCTTAACATTTAATCATCAATTACAAACCCCAGTGTACAGTTGGATACCATAGTCTCTAGCCCATTCATACACATTTGTGGACTTCACCTATTACTAACTATGGACGTATATCTCTGGAAACCAATGTATGAATATATTTTTCTCTAAATTAACTTGAAAACTCTATACACTATTTTTGAAAAGGAAGTTCTATCCAAAAATCTATCCAAATAGCTATAATTGCATAAAGACAAATATAGGGGGTCCACGAATTCTTATGAGTGGGCCAGAGACTATGGTATCCGAGTGTACTTGAATAAACTAATGAAAGCATATGGTCAGCACACTGAAAATCAATATTATCGTCAGGACTGAATCCTCTTTTCGAGAACCCCAGTCCCTTGTTTACAAAAGTTAGTTAGTTAAAATAGGACTTCAGAGGCTACTAACCTTGGTAGATTATTAAGCCAGCACACTGTAAGTCAACAAGAACGTCGGGACTGAAGCCCCTTTTCGATAACTCCAGTCCCTTTGTTCATGCCCCAAAGCTACAGCAATCGGCATAATTATATACCTGCATGAATCTGTATCTGTTATAAAATGTGTTCATGGTTTCTGAGGTTGGCTTTATTGGTTCGAAGATTATAAGGGGATGTACACTTATTATAGCATGTAACTGTACCCCCTCGGTTCACTTCATCTGGGGACCTGCAGAGGCTAGTTCACGGGCAGTATGATGGGTGGGGATGGTAGGGAAGGGATACAGATAGGGAGAGACAATGTGTAGGCTAGTGAGTGGTAGTGAATTTCCCTCCAAGTATATCATAATGATGATAATATATTAATATTGATATTATTATTATTATTATTATTATATATATTATTTGTATTATTATTATTATTATTATCATCATAATATTTGTATTATATTAATAATCATAATTATAATTTGTATTATTATTATTATTCATATATTTATTTTTGCCCATTTTGTAATCAAACCCTTGACTTCCAAGTCGACTACAATGGTGTGAAGGTGGCTGAAATAATATAATTATCAGATGAAAGAACTATTTATTTTTATTAAATTATATATCATCTATGTTGTTGGTTGGCATTAGACTGATTATATCAAGCTTAGGCAAGATATCCCGTATTCAGTTACCGGTAGGTAATAAATATGTAGAGGCACTTAACGTTATTTGAGGGGCAACCATTTTATTCGATCATTTTTCCACTAATGAATAAAATGGTTTATACTTAATTAATACAAAACGAAATGATATCAATAATTCGTTAATAATTAGCCACGGACTAAGTTATTTACATCTCCGATTATTCAGACTTATGCATTTTGTCAACACTATTAATAATCTTAAGTTTATTTAATGAAAATGTATAGTGCTTCCTATAAATATTCTGAAATAAGGACAACGTTTGTAATAAATAAATGAATATATATATATATATATATATATATATATATATATATATATATATATATACAATTAGAATTGAATCTCGTTATTTCAGTACCGGTGACATATATAATATATATAATAATAATATATATATATATATATATATATATATATATATATATATATATATTTTAAGCGGCCTTCTGTTTCCTACATGAATATAGTATTTAAGTTATCTAAATTCCGGAGAATACATTTATCATGGATGACAACTATTTTGCCCAATTTGTCAAGTTAGACTCTTCTTTAGCTGAGACCAGTTGTTTATCCGTTCCTTTTGTATATATATATATACAGTATATATATATATATATATATATATATATATATATATATATATATATATATATATATATATATATTGTGTACAGTATGTACATGAAGGAGACAAAACGAAATCTGCCTGTAATATATATATATATATATATATATATATATATATATATATATATATATATATATATACAGTATGTATAGACGAAAATAAAGTATATAAAAAAATACTTTAATTATATATCTATGCTATATGAATAATCATTAAGATATGTTAAATGTTGAAACTCATACATGTGCTTTAACATAAATTAAATGCATTATTGATATATAATGAGAAGTGTTTTATTGTATATATATCAAATGCAAGTCTTTGACATGCTTATTTTTACACTTTATAACAAATATTGATAACACCGTATTCTGTATATTATATATATTGATACACAACACATATAAAGACTATCTTTCAATATGTATGATACTTAAAATATATACAGTCTAAGTACTGTGATATATTTTTAGTTATTTATTAATATACATTATATATATATAATTGATATTATCTATGTATATATACTGTACGTTTTACACTTTATATTCATACCAGTACTCTGATTATCAAACTGAAATTGAACGTAAAAATTATATATATACAGTATATATATATATACAGTATATATATATATATATATACAGTATATATATATATATATATATATATATATATATATATATATATATACAATAATTAATGCTATGTCATTTGATAATAATACAATTCCTAGACAAGCTATTATTTATATCGATGTATATCCTTTCTATTCATACAGTAAATATAATAATTTAAATATAAAAGTAAATAAATGAATAAAGTATAATTTGTGCTTACTGCATTTATACATATACTAAATAATTGCTAATACATTTGTTGTTAACATTGTCGTCAAATACATTCATTATTATTCAATATTTTGGGAATGCTACATCGCATAGTTTAACATTCTTTATAAATATATTTAGTATATATTCTAAATATTATAAATTAGGTGCTATGATAATATATAATTATGATTATACACGATAATTTACATGTAATAATGGTTTGCGAATATTAAATCAACATTCTTATTAGAGTGTGTGTGTGTGTGTGTGTGTTTATGTTCATTTACTTAATATATGCAGTATATATATATATATAATTTTGCATACATTCCTATCACCATTTCCCCTTCATCTACACCAGCTTAAGAAACCGAGGAGCGCATTCCGTCGCATCATTACAGACCCAGCAAACCAAAAAGCAACTACAAAACTGCGGCCTTGAAAAAAGTCGGACGCATTGAAAAAAGAGGTGAGGTATTAAAGCAGCACTGATGAGAGCGTTAATGATTGGAGGGGTTACCTGGGCTATATTATACACCTGGTTCACTGGGGCAACAACATTACTAGATTACCATGGAGAGGGAGAGTTTGTGGGTGTTAGATGTGGGTGGGGTTGGGGGTGTTAGAAGTGGGTGGGGTTGTGGGTGTTAGATGTGGGTGGGGTTGGGGGATAGATGTGTGTAGGGTTGGGGTGGGGTTGGGGTGTAAAGTGGGTGGGGTTGGGTGTTAGATGGTGGGGTGGGGTTGGTGTGTAGGGTGATAGATATGGGTGGGTGTTGGGGGATAGATGTGGGTGGGGTTGGGCGTCGTGATAGATGCGGTGGGGGGCTGGAGTTGTGGATGGGGTTGGGGTCGTGATAGATATGGGTGGAGTTGTGGATGTAGGGGGTGATGAATATGGGTGGAGTTGTGGATGTTGAAAGGGATATATATGGGTGGAGTTGTGGATGTTGAAAGGGATACATATGGGTGGAGTTTTGGATGTTGAAAGGGATACATATGGGTGGAGTTTTGGATGTTGGGTGTGATATAAAGCACATGAGAGAGGGTGTGGTTGTGGGAGCAATAGACAATGGTGCTAAACATGAGGGTTTAGAAGACACAAAGCCTTCCCTTAATGGAGGCTTGATATGTGAAACCAAGAAGTAAATATTTTGTATAAATGCTGGATATATATTAATAGAGTATGTAGGTTTGAGGAGAGGGAAGATGGAGACGTATTAAATCAGAGAGAGAGAGAGAGAGAGAGAGAGACAGAGAGAGAGAGAGAGAGAGAGAGAGAGAGAGAGTAGATTTTGTACTAAGCCCGAAATCAGCTGTAGCTCTCTTTTTTAATTAGGGTGGTGGTGGCATGCTGACTTTAAACCAGGGATCATTGATAAAAATGGTGGGAGTGAGTTTTGTTGATCGCTTTTCCCTTTCCTCTTTGTTTTATGTTCCTCTCTACTTCTGAGTCTACGTCCATCATATATACTGTGTCTATGTGTCATACTTTTTCCAGCAATTCCCCCCGCATTTTGTTGTTAGTCGTTCGTTAAATTCCCACTGTAATATATATGCAATTCTTTTAAAATCAATCAGACATTTGGGATATTGATTATTTTTTGTTTACATCAAGCCTCTGAATTGGTTGGCGCCTTAAAATAAATTATATATATACTGTATATACTGTATATGAGTATCATCAGATAATTTTGTTTTCTCAACACAGGAAATTCATGTTAGAGTTATTGAGCTAAAACAGATTATTCGACTATTAACCAAAATGACACTAAAATAGCATAAGCGTAACTGTCCATAACTTAATTTATTCATATATCAGTTATACAAAAATCCTTAATACACAAGAAAACACACAGTTTTATGCAAGCGTTGTGTACTTACTCTGTTCTGTATTGATGGTGTAATGGTTGAGCTTGTAAGTTCTGTATGTGATATTCTAGGCTCGAATCCTTTGAGAATCTCATCTATCTATCTATCTATCTATCTATTGCAATAGATTGAGAATCTCATAATTTCATTTATTTCATTTGGGGTGTTATTGATGTTAAATACAATGTTAAAAATAATCTGATATATAGACAGTATGTTTGAAGTAGTGAAGATGTAACACGACATTCGAGCGTGACTGTACCTCAACTCTTCTATTCCCCATATTTTCCCATTTTCCGTTTTCCCCCTCTTTTATGCCCCCTCATCACCCCAGCGGCGCCCCCCTTCTTCCCTTCGCCCCCTCCGCCGTGTACACGGGGCCCCTAGAGACGTCCTCCTCCGCTTCTGCTGAAAAACAAAAATATATAAGAATCATAATAATAAAAATATATGGAAATGATAATAATAATAATAATAATAATAATAATAATGTTTAGACCTTTTCCATTTTCTGCTTAGCGGTATATGTATATAATAACTTACATAGACAACATTCAGGCTTTTAAAAATTATATATATATATATATATATATATATATATATATATATATATATTTTATAGATGATATCCCCCTCTTGAATAATTTTAGATCCTTCCTATGTATAATGTTTAGGATCGTGTGTACCGGTATATATTCATATATAGAATTAAGTGTGCAGCTTGATAATGAACCACCATTCGAAATATTGCAACTTAAAAAATACATTAATCAAGACGAGGAACTTTCTTTTTCAAGTAACATTATTATATATATATATATACATACAGTATATACCCTGTTTATATATATATAATTTATTATTTTGTATATACTGTGTATTACAGAGCTAAATTTGGCTCTGAAGAAATACACATGTGATGCCTAGCCACTAGTTATATATACATTCCAAAGTTATAGTAGGCCCTGTAAAAAACACATGAAATGTAGATTTTTATTCATAGATACTTTGCTATTTATGTTCTAATAAGTTAAGCAAATCTATTTAGTTTTCGGTAATATACTGTATAAATATAATGTAATATAATAGCTTTCTATTATAGATTGTGAATAATTATTGTTTTACTTAATAAACTATTGACCTATTAATGGTATTGTGTGTGCTATTATGGCTTATCCCTGACAAGTTTTATCCACTTACGAAGGATACTTCCTAAATAGTATAAATATTTGGATTAGTCAATATTGATTCTAATTTATACGACGCTGAAACTGAAAACCATCATCGCATTGTCATTATAATTTTAGAGTCCTGCATAAAACTGAATACAGTTGCTCTTATTATTGCACGGACAGAGTAAAATGTTCGACGTTACTATTTTTACTTATGTTATTTGGGAAGTGGCTTGTGTGGAAGTTATTGACGCTCGAGGTTGTTTTTGATACCCCGCTCAGAAAACACCAACATAAAATGGACCAAGATACAAGTTTTCTTCTTGTGTGCTTGCGTAACGTGTTGATTTCCTTGTCCCTATACGGGGTTTGGCCAACTTGCGAACAATTAGTACGAAAGAGATATTAATCTAAGCTATATTCTATAATTATAATTAGGCCAAAAATCTTTAGCAGTAACCTCAATAAAGACTCGAGTAATCGAGGGAATATTTCTACCGTTTAGGAAGAGTCAGGCAGGTAATAGGTTTTAAAATCTACAGTCCCTCAATAACTCAAAAACGACTCTGGTAATCGAGGGAATATTTCTACCATTTAGGAAGAGTCAGCCAGGTAATAGGTGTTAAAATCTACAGTCCCTCAATAACTCACAAACGACCAGAGTAATCAAGGGAATATTTCTACCGCTTAGGAAGAGTCAGCCAGGTAATAGGTGTTAAAATGTACAGCCCATTTACTCCCGTCCTTTATAAGTTACAGTCGTTAAATATCACGATTCCTGGACTATACTAGCTTATTACTAAGACATCGACATGTTCTTCCTTGACATAGCTATGATCATATCGAATTTAGTTGAAGTTCATTAAATACAATTACTGGAAATTTATCTACCACGTGCTTGCAAATTCCATGATAATTTTATTTGGACGAACAATATATATTTATGTTATACCACTATTGTATAATTGTTTGTAAAGAGAGTAAAGGGTATTTCACTTTGTATTTATTTTACAAATTTTTTGATAATTATTTTGAGTTAAATCGATTGTTATGAGGGTATTTTTTGTTTTACTTTGATTGTATATAACGAAAATATATATATAAATGTATTGCATATATCATTTAATATAAATATGTATGTTTTTTGGATCTTGTTTTAATAACATATTACACACAGATGCGTTAGTGTTAAATGGGAAATTAAATTTCTTGTTAGAGCTCGATATAATAATGTGTGCCGGTATAAAACTGTCGATCCAATTATATATTTATTCATCTATGCCACAACCACACTCATACAATATATATATATATATATATATATATATATATATATATATATATATATACTGTATATATATATATATATATACAGATTGATAGATAGATAGATATATGTATATATTTGTGTAATGACAAAGCTATACTATAAAACATTGCTTATATATATTTACATTATTTTTATTATATGTAATATAAATATATATATTAATATCAAAATACAGAAAATTGCATGTAAACAACGTTAGATAGGTCTAATTTAATCTTCTAAATTATCCATTAATATTTCATAGCGGTAGTTTATTAATAAATATATTTGTGCCTGCAGTTTAAATATTTTCACGTGGACAGTAAAAAAAAGTAAGATATAAAGAAATTTGGGATCAATTAAATATCATCACATAATATATAACCGAATACATAAAACATAAGAACATATTATATTGCTTATATATATACGGTATATATATATATATATAATTCACCAAAGTATTTATCATATAATATTTTTTAGTATACTATCTTATTATTTGAAACTTAATGATAGGGGGAAGGTAGAGAGTGTTGCATGATACTGGTAAAGTAAAAAATAGTGGGTGACTGTTAACGATAATATATGACTAATGTATTCGCTGTTAGTAGGCGAGAAATTACCTCGATCCTCTGTAACTCAAAAAGGGCTAGAGAAAATTGGATGTGAATGTCCACATCTCTTCCTTGACTGACTATTCCCAAATGGTAGAAATATTAGCTTGATTAATCTAGTCATATTTGAGTTACAGAGGTTAGAGGCCATGATTTCTTGCCTACGTACAGCGAATAGCCTATAGTTTGCTGTAATGGTAGTAGAATATCCGGGGATAGAGGTGGAAATGTACAGTCCATTTGCTCTATCCCTTTTGGAGTTATAGATGTTAGAGTATACGATTTCTGGACTACTTCTATGGAACAGGGTATAGTGCGGGGAGAGTTAACACTTGGCCGTCCCCTCCGTCCGACCCTCGCCTGCCCTACCCGGATAGCTGGCGCGCCCCCCCCCCCCCCCCCCGTTCAGAATGTAATAAATGTGCGATTACTTTCATTACTTCTCACCTCGTCAATCAGGCCTGCTCTGGGAGGAATGCCAAATATTTTATAACTGCTGAGGAATGATCATTTTAGCGTCAGATGTAATGTGCAGCACGGTCAAAATTCACCCCGTTGTCAGGGAATAGAGGTGGAAATTTACAGTCCATTTGCTCTAGCCATTTTTTAGTTATAGATGTTAGAGTATACGATTTCTGGACTACTTATAATTTTTGCGCTCGACACATACATTTCCCTAGATAGTTTCCTATTTAATTATACTGGTATGAATCACAATGAACTTTGGATAACATTTTCGTAGTGATACTGACTTTTACCTAATACGATAAAGTGAAAATTATGTATAAGATTTTACTTCCATATATGCGTTGACGGTAGCAGTAAATATGTCCAAGCTCTTTATCTATGTATGCTCAAATTGTCTGGGCATTTTCTTAGTTAGCTGTGATCGTCCAAGTTACTATATACATCTATCTACTGCGACGAAAGCTTGTTTAATTTTCTAAGCAATATTTTGCTTTTGAAAATAAATTAAATACAATATGTGTTTTTATTTCCTGTAATGCGAAACACAGTAATATACAAATGTCAACTGAATTATTTTTTTACAATAAAAGCGAAAGTTAAAACCTGCCTGGCTCTCCTTAACCCCTTCTTTACCGGCGACGTATTTTTTATTTGATTTCAGCTACATTTAAACGATTTTATGAAGCTTAGGTTGCTAAAAGGATTAATTGAAGTAGTTTGTAGCCTTTTAATGGGTAGACGTCCTTCCTAAGCTGTACAAAATCGTCCAATAGTTGCCAGAATATAATGAAAAGTACATCACCGGTACAGAAGGGGTTAAATATGCTTATGATGACAGGCATAAACATCAATATGTGTAAAATACGGGTCAAAAATTAATATGATATGTTGATGCGCGTGCATATGCAGATCGCGTATGCCAAAGTAATGGATTGTTGTATATGCTAGCAAGATCTACAGCAATACTCTGCTTTCTTGCCCATATAAGGTTGATGATTATATTAATATACGCATAAGCCTTAAACTCGCAAGTGGTAAATTAACTCTTATCTGATTCGATGTATTTGGGGTTATTGTATTTTGTTAAATTATTATTGAAGTTTGCTTGTCTTTGCCCTTTTCGAGTATTGTATTTAATTTGTTTCTTAAACGCCTTTGCAGATTTACTTCAAACTATAAAACGCCCACCAGACACCTTTCAAGCTAAATTTGTACATTTTTAATAGAAAATATCCCGTCCGACGACCGATTTCTTACAGGCTAACTATTGCTCGTCCAGAATATAATCGACACCTGAATGGAATGAGGCATCTCGTTATCGCCAAACTAATGGAGCAAAGAGTCTTAAGATCTCAAAACGTATAGAACGAAAGCAAAAAAAAAAATCCAAAAAGACCCTCGTTGGATCAAAATAGGGATTACGCAGCCTACTCAAACCGCTCTATTTTCTCTCGCGGACATAGTACGTTGGAGTCATTATGGAATTCACTTAATGGCGTGTTATTATATATTTTCTGTTTTTGTTTTTGTTTTTCTTTTAGGATTATGTAGTTATTATCTACTTGTTATAAAATAGATCTCTACTTTCTACTTTAGGGGGAGATGGGTCGTGTTTCTGGGCCCTCTTCTCCCTCATGTTTAGCTTAGTTTTCAGATTGTATGACGTTCGGCTCATTAGTTTGGCGATATTAAGGCCTTTCATATTTCTTTGTCAATATTTAAGACTTCCCGTCATATAGGTGTCGATTTTTTTTCCTGGCGAGCGATATCGAGCCTGTAATATAAGTAGAAGCGGCCTTCGGCCGGGAATTTTTTCTACCGAAAAATGTACAAATATATCTTGAAGAAGAGGGATTCTGTTTTATTTGTATATTGTTTATGTTTGATGGAGGTCTAGGGAGGAAAGTAGAAACAAAATAGACCAAAAAGTGAATTATCACCCCTTAATGCTACATCAGAATAATATTTACTTAGAAATACAAAACACAAATATTATATTCTTCCGTTAATATTTTAAGGCTTGGTAGGATCCTCTATATTATCTAACATTAGTATGTGATCTTGCGTATTTTACTGTATAACTTTTAGAATGCAAGAATATTAGTTTGTTGATGACAAATAATTTTCCCTTGCAGAATAATATTATCATACATATATTTTACCATTAATATGTTTTTTTGGGGTTATCATATTATGGTGCATTTATAATAATAATAATTATTATTATATATACAGTATATATATAATTATATATGCAACTACATACACACTGTATTTAGACATGCGATAGGTATAGAGAACAAACTAGAATATATTATAATTATTTTAGATATTACCTACCTTGCATCATCACATAGTACAGTAATTCATAATAATTAATGTTTTATTAATTTTCTAAACAAACATATCGTAACTACAAATATACTTATATGCTGGATGTTTGTTAAATATATTGAGTATAATATGATGAGTACTGATTATGAAAAACGTTTAAAAAATGAAACTATATATATATATATATATTAATACCCAGGCCGAATCGAGTATATATATATATATATATATATATATATATATATATATATATATATATATATATATATATATATATTATATATTTGCGGAATTGTACATTTATCAAATAAGAACATATTTATTAAGCAATTACTAAATAGTATACAGGTATATATATATATAATATATATATATATATATATATATATATATATATATATATATAACACGAGAGTGGGTAATGCTGCATATTATACTATCCATAATTTTATAATTTGAATTTGTGGGTTTTATGTATATAAGGAATAATTCTCATGCTTTCAGTCAGCTGTGCGTGCAGGTGTGATGTGCCTGGGGGAAAGATGGGGTGGGGGGCACGGAGGGGGCGCGTTGCTCCCCCCGCTCCCAGCAGTTTTCGCATATTAATTTTACTCATTATTTGCCTTTTTTTTTTTTTGTATTAAGAGTTCAATGTATTGCTTATATTTGTTACGTACTTATATTTGTGTTATGATTTGCGTGCACTCGGTTTGAAACAATAATGATTTAGTTTTCCTTTTTTTTAGTTTTAAATTCAGACATGTTTCCAATAGAATCAATTTCAGTTTTGGAGTTCATTGTATGTAAAGTAAATAATTATATATTTTAGCGTTTTGCGTTCTTCAAGATATATGCATAGACATGCCATTTAAAAATAACTGCTCTGCTTACTACGAACGCATAGTACAAGAATGTAATATGAACAAATTCAGTATCGTGTATTTCCAACATAAACATAATTATTATTGAAAAAGTTTGTATTCTTGTCTCGAATTATAATTTTAATATCAATTAATATACTAACAGTTATAAGAAATTGAGTTGTTTGTAAAATATTACAACGTATATATGTACGGTATATAATTGTTTTAGTTTATTTCATATAAATTATAATATTCAAATTATCAAAAGACTAATTATCATAAGTTCTGTGTGTATGTGAGCATATTTGCTTGGTATATCCTGGGAATGCCTCAGGGGCGTACCACCTTATCATTGCTCAAGGAACCTGTCTGGCTACCACGAATCAGGTGCCAGTACTATTTTTTTCCAACCTGTGGGAAGAGCTTGGTGCAGGCAGGGCAGGCAAGCGGGGCAGCGAAGGGAGAGCTGCCCCCCCTCCTGGCCACCTCAGTCTCTCAAGGTGGGGCGATCCTGTCCCGTTGTCGTCCCTCGCTGCCACACCTCTCATACAATGACCTACACGCACCAAAATAAGTTCGGTTTTCGGTGAGTTTCTAGTGCAAAGCTGAGATTATATTGGTGTATTGGTGGTATTTTATAGCAGTGTTATGCTTTAGGGGAATATTTAGATATAATTAATTTCTTAGTTGTCATGATTGGAGATAACGTCCCTCTCGCACAATGACCTGCACGCACGAAAATATGTTCGGTTTTCGGCGAGTTTCTATTGCAAAACTGAGACGATATTGTTGACTTAGAGGAGTATTGGTGTTATTATATAATAGGTTTATGCTTTAGGGGAATATTTAGATATAATTAATTGCTTATTTTTCATGATAGGAGATAATGTACCTGCCAAATTGCTAGGTACCCCTCCTCTCACACTGACCTACGCGCACATAATATTTCGTTTTGTTTGGATATTTCCAAGTGTTTTGGTGACACGGTTCTAGTAATGTACTGGTATTAAATTAGGGTAGTTTCACAATATAGGAACATTTTAGATAACACATTCAAGATAACTTATCAGATGTGGCGTATTTGCCAATTCGATCGGAGCCCCACTCTCACGGTAACTAACATACACATTTATTAAGATAATTTATAGGTAAATTATGATAACAATACTGGTGATTGGAGATGTACTGCACGTGTTTTCAATAATTAGGATACAACACCGTATTCAATCGTTATCTTACCTCTGCCAATGATCTAGACCATTATGTCTTTATACCCTATTTTATGTCATCCGGAAATTGTTATGGGTATATATATATATATATATATATATATATATATATATATATATATATATTTATATATTATAGTATATAGTTATATATTAGTATATTTAGATTATTATTATTATTATTATATATTATGTTAAAATTGGGATGAACTAAATACAAGGTTCAATCGGTCTAGGTGGATCAGGGAGAACATGGGAGAAGACTTTTACCTACCTATGTAATTAACAAGGCATTATGCATATTAACCCTTTGAAGATCCGATTTCGCATATATTTTCGGCTTTCATGCTGTTATTGAATTATTTTATTCAGATTAGGAAGGATATTTGGAAGTTAGATGGTTAATATAGATAGTTTTTACCCATATAATTCCCGCAGATCCTTCGTAAGCTGCATCAAATCGTCTAATGATAGCCAGAATAAACTGTCAAGATGCGTCATAATCTTCATAGGGTTAATGTGATGTTATTTCGATATGATCACTTTGTTCAATGAGTTCCCATATAACTTAATAGCCGTTTAATGGAGAATATGTTGAAAGTTTGACATCCTTGCACGGTACCTAGTCGCGCGATTTCTGGATTCGAACCATGGACTGCGGTACCGGCCTTGTGCTACCTTATAATTCTCGCCAGCCAATTTAGTGAGTTTCGGGGAGCTTGAGGCGTAATTATAGCATATTGTTTTGAGAATGTATGTGATTTTGCTCTATTTGGTATGTGGTGTAATTTAATACGTTTACGTATAAATGTTATCTCATTTTTCCTATTGAGGGGATATTTCGGACGAATGAGAGGAGCTAGTTGCCCAAGGTGGAGCGCTGTTCCTCGTCGTTCGCTTCTACGACTCTCAGTAGCCAACCGTCAAACATTATTATCACTGATTTACTAGTTTATTTTTGTAATCATTGTTGCATTATTGATATCATTTAAGAAGATTGTCATTAGTGAAAGGGAAAGTTAATATAAAATACTTGTATTAGCCTATTAAGTTTAAATGCTGTTCTCTCAACATACGCGCATTCAATTTCATCAATGGTTTACCGACAACATTATTTCTCAATGCTACGATATTTAAATATTACTAAGATAATAATATTCAAATAGTTAAACTTATTTATAGCACAGACATCGAATCTTTTTTCTTATAAGGCTGTTAGAAATCCATAATATATTTTCTCCATTAATAACTATATTTTGCAGGGTGAAGTGCTGCTCCTCTTATTCTAAAATGATTATCCCATCATTAATTTGTATGTGTTCAAAGATGGACAGTATTTCCAAATATTTTAGAAGACTATAAGACTATGATTTCAGTCTCGATCCCGAAATTTCGACCTTCTAATTGCGGGCGATATTATAGCGCTAATATTATTAATTATTATTAATATTTGTTGTTACCAAGTCATTTCTATTACCTCTCAAAGTCAACTAATACCACGATTATTTTTCAAGCGTTCCGGCGAATTTAAGTTAATACATCGATTAACCCTTTGAAGATTATGACTCATTTTGATCATTAGACGAGTTTATACAATTTAGGGAGGGTTTGTGGGAATCATAAGGGTAAGAACTATATCACTTAACTCTCCGACTTCCATATACCCTTCCTAATCTGAATAGCATCGCTTAATGATAACCAGAAAACAGACACAAATTGCATCATCGGATCTTGAGAGGGTTAAGATGAAGCAGAGCCAACGTGAGGGATTTCTTACTTATTTAGTGGTTTTAGGCTTAGTTCTATTTTTATGGAGTATACCGTATATGTTATAGTATTTTTATGGAGTATACCGTATATGTTATAGTATTTTTATGGAGTATACCGTATATGTTATAGTATTTTTATGGAGTATACCGTATATGTTATAGTATTTTTTATTCCTGAATACATGTAAATCTAAAATATATATTATTTTAAAGCAATGAGCTCGACAATAATATTTGAGAGGTTCGTAAATTCTTCTAGGTATCAGAATTATCGCAAAAGCATTCAAATATATTATTTGGACGAATATATACCAGTACCACAGAAGCATCTTACAGTGGACTAACATTTTCTGATCAACATTTTTGTCATTCAGATGTGATTAAAAGAAAACCAAAATCACATGGTGCTTGCAGGATCCCCAGGTACGCCGCTTCTTGCTAACGAAATCACGCATAACGGAGGTGCAATACGAATAATGTTGCTTTTCTATATCTTATTATTATTTGTATTATTTGTATTATTATTATTATTATTATTATTATTATTATTAATATGATTATTGTTTTTATTTGTATTATTATTTGTGGTAATATTGGTAGTATCATAATGGCCTTCGTTATGTACAGAGTTATGCGACTTTTGAGATATGTGTAATTACATATACAATTTGAAGTTTTGTCAAAATTGATTTGCAATCTATTACTCTTCTGATTTACTACCACCAGTAGTATATATAATATATATGAATTTCATGGAAAATATTTTATTGTACAAATATAAACTTCATAATTATTTTAAGTAAGCATATATCAAATAAGCATAAATAAAATCAACGTAAACCTTTTGGAATTCCCGTTGCCTTCGATATAATTATACAAAACGAAGACACATACCGAATATATTATACTCTATAATTTGTCCTATATTTATCTCCAGCCTTACACATTCTTTGAGGTTATAATATACATCGCTTTATATTGAGGAACATCTAAGTCTAAAGGAAGGATAACCTTAGTATGTGTTTAATTATAGATAAATATGCTTAAGGGGGGTCACCTGCGTTATATATATATATATATATATATATATATATATATATATATATATATATATATATACTCTGTATATATACAGTATATCCCCAAATGCATAATATAATCAAGTAAATAAATACCCAGAAAAAATAAATACTCAAATATATAAATACCCAGATATATAAATACCCAGATATATAAATACCCAGATATATAAATACCCAGATATATAAATACTCCAATATATAAATACCCAGATATATAAATACCCAGATATATAAATACCCAGATATATAAATACCCAAATATATTAATACCCAGATATATAAATACCCAGATATATAAGAACTCAAATAATTTATACCCAGATCAATTAATACCCATATTAATAAATACCTAGATAAATAAATAGCCAGCTATATAAACTCCCATATATATATTATATATACACACCCAGATAAATAATACCCAGTTAGATAAATTTATACCCAAGAGCCCCTCGTTCATTCCACCCACTGTACGTGAGGCATTGAGGGCAAGTATGGATCACTCTAATTTGTATAAGTGTGATCACTGCATCCTGCTTATCAACATTGTTTAAATGTTTACTACGTTTTTAAACTCAGAGGAGCTATACATTCAAAATATACTTAAGCCCTTACAATATATATTACCATCAATTGTTTTTATTTCTTGAATGTCCATGCTTCGATATTTACATTAATTCTTTTAAAATTGAGAATTGTGCAATATATACTGTATATATATGCGCCTTAAAATGAGAGAACGTTGACAAGACTTGTAATTAAAATTCTCTCTTTAACTTCCACCTCGAAAACTTCCACAGGTCAAAACTTTATTTTACACACAAGATATTTTTGACGCCTCGGGAACTTCCTAAGCACAATTATCATTATTATGGCTACAGTTTTTATTTTTATCGTTACCTTCCAAGCCTCAAGCGACAGGCGACTTAGACATGTTGTTATTACCCTGGTATTTTTATGTGTGCATATTTTCAGAAGACTATCATCATTGACAAGAGTTTTGTTTATGTATTTATTTATTTATTTATTTATTCACTTATTTTATTTTATTTTATGTTTGTAATTTATTGTTGTATATATTATAATATATATATATATATATATATATATATATATATATATATATATATATATATATATATATACTGTACTGTATATACTGTATATATAGCCTACATATATATGTAATATTTTTCTTTAAATATTGTTTTCTTTTTTTGAACCTCGCTGTGTTCCTGTGAATAAGAATTTTATGAAGTGCATGGATACTTAACCCTTTGGGTACCAGCGACGTGTGTTATATTATATTATAGCTATATTTAGACGATATTATGTAGCTTAGGAAGGATCTACGGTAGTTAAGAGGGTTTGTTGAGATAGTTTGATTCCTTATTATTGCTAGAGGTCTTTCCTTAGCTGAATAAAATCGTCTAATTATTGCCAGAATATAATTAAAAGGATGTCGTCGGTACTGAACGGGTTAAACAAATATTCCTGCGCTTGAGGGATATTCTGAACTTGGTTTCTTTTTCCAGCCACTACTTTATTGCACGAACTCGTTGGAAACTTCTACAATACAAATAACTTCGAAGGCACATTTTTTCTTACGCCAAACGAACATCGAGAATAGAACTATTTTTTATTTATGTTTTTTTTTTCGGCTTGTTATTAACTTTTAGACCGCGAATACTGTTTATAATATTTAACTATTTTCTGTGGTTGAAGAAGTTTCACAAGGCAAATGTCTTCATTAGCGAAATGCATTTTTTCCCCTCCTATTTCCCTATAATTTGTTGACGAAGAGCGTCATTTGTATTTAAATATTTGTTCAGTTATAAACTAAAAATAGCCATTCATAATTATGTTTTCAAATGGTTGTATTAAATTAACTCTTTCAGTATACGTTTACGCATTTTTTCTGCTTATTTTGGCAAACATTTGACGATTTTATTCAGTTATGGAAGGATGTATGGGAGGCAAAAGGTGTATTTTTATAGTCTTTTCCATTTTGATTCCTTAAGGACCATTCTATGGCTAAATACTATTATCTAAGGATAGTCAAAATCAAACGAAAAATTGCGCGTCATCGTACTGCGGAGCTTAAAGACGCGTATTTTTCTCCCTTCCACGTGTTCCAACCAATTATGAGGTTAACTGCCGTGAACCACAGCATTACCCTGTCCCCACGGCTCGTCTACTGGCTTGACGCTGATTGGATAATTAGGCAAAATCCACTACCAAATAACAAAAAAGACAAAAAAAAAATGGGGGTGGGTGGAGGGGTGACTCATTTTCGTGTCAGCGTGGCCGTGATTTTGTTCGCCTGGGGATGGGTCGAGACGGGGAAAGGGAAGAATAATTAGGCCAGAACCACCTCAAAATTAGTCAAATGTGTCCGTCTTGACAGATTTTGAACAGTTGGGGGTGTTGGAAATTAGTTACCTTGTTATGTTAGTCCAGAACCACCTCAAAATTAGTCAAATGTGTCCGTCTTGACAAATTTTGAACAGTCGGGGGTGTTGGAAATTAGTTACCCTTTTATTTTAGTCCGGTAATAACTCAAAATTAGTCTAATTTGTCCATCTTGACAAATTGTGAACAGTTAGGGGTGTTGGGGAAACTCTATCTATCTAGATATCTATCTATTATCTTTATCTATCTATACTATTATATTTTGTCCACTGCCACTTCCAAATTACCTTGACTGATTTCTAACAGGGTTTTTGAAAATGAGTCCCCTTAAAATAGTTATAGGTAATTCTTCAGCACCTCTTAGTCAAATATATCCCATCTTGACACATATAGAAAAGTATGAGGTTTTGGATATTAGGTTTCCTATTATGATTATTTTCAGTACCACATGCAAATTAGCAACATATACTGTACCAACCTTCACTTGTATTTAGTGGTCAGACGCTTTGCAAATTCGTTCATCGATAAGAATTGGTGCAACAACATTTCAAAATTAGTCATATCATTTAAACTTGTGTAGCTTTTAACAGTGCGTGAAGTTGTAAAATGATCCTGCCCTCTGTGTAATTGGGCTAATATTTACTAGTAAGGTGTCGAGGAATAGTCCAGTCTTCAGGAAATATCGGCTAACTATTGTCAAAATCATGATTAAGTCTTCAAGTTGTGCCAAACCCAAAGATTAGTCCTGCTCATTTGAATATTTGTTTATGAAGTGTAATTTGAAAAGTCCAAACCAGAAGTAGATCATCTATATTATGTTGCCAAAATTATATCATTATGCAAATTTTCATTAGTTCATTGTAGGTTAGTAGTATATTAATGTCTTATCAGCTGAGGCATTTAAGGATTTGAAGTTTAATTATAATATTTCCAAGGTAGTAACGGAAATGGTATATAAATGAATGGTATAAGTAAGTGAACTGAAGTAAGTTACTTCAGATTAAGGGAGCCCACCTTGCTTTTTTTTTTCTCTTTCTCTCCCTCTCTCGTTGGCTTGTATCTATTCGGCCCCATTCAGCCTACTGTTTTAAGACGTTTACCCCCATCCAGGTGTCAATATTTTCCTGGTGAGCGGTAGCAAGCCAGCATATATATATTTGTTGTTAAATTGAGAGCAAGCTAAATTTGTAAATATTTCGATAGAAAAATGCCGGATTTCTCCATATAATGCTGGCTCGCTATCGCTCGCCAGGAAGATATTGACACCTGGATGGGGATAAACGTTTGAAAACAGTTGGCTGAATGGATACAAGCCAGAGAAAGAGAGAAAAGGAGAGAAAGGGAAAAAAACAGGTGACCTCCCTTAACGGTCATGTTAAATATTTGTATTATGATTATATGTTTGATTTCACCTTATTAACAATATGTTATATGCGACATGTTGTTGGTAAAAAAATACAAGATCATGCGGCAAAATTAATAAAGAAAACACATCGTTAAAGAGTAATTGATATTCGTCGTTAGCTAGCTTGTCATTTACTAAACAATTATAACTATATTTTGCTATGCTGATACATTACCATATATAACTCGAACTACTGTATATTTTGCTATGCTGATACATTACCATATATAACTCGAACTACTGTATATTTTGCTATGCTGATACATTACCATATATAACTCGAACTACTGTATATTTTGCTATGCTGATACATTAACATATAACTCGAACTACTGTATATTTTGCTATGCTGATACATTACCATATATAACTCGAACTACTGTATATTTTGCTATGCTGATACATTAACATATATAACTCGAACTACTGTATATTTTGCTATGCTGATACATTACCATATATAACTCGAACTACTGTATATTTTGTTATGCTGATACATTAACCATATATCTCGAACTTCTGTATATTTTTGAGTTGTTGTAGATTTGAACTTTTCATTATGGTGCTTAAAATATATATGCATAATAATGATTTTGATTTATGGATAACTTTTATGAGTATTTTGCAATCCCGACCTATTTAAATTAGATGTTGATATATGTAAAAACAAATCTGTAAACAAGCACGCACTTCGAATTGAACACATCTGGAAATATAGTGTATGTGTATGTGTATGTGTATGTGTATGCGATATTGTTGTGATTACCTACACGTATTTCATGCTTATCTTCAATCAGCCAATGCGATATATTTTATCATTTTATCTTAGAAACACAAATCGCAATACGACGAATTAAGCAAACATGTTGTATAAACATATTTCACAATAGCATACGAAATATATATATCAATTGTTTCAAATTGTCCGTCATATTTAAATGCTGTGTACAACACTCACGAATTATATACAGTACATATAATGTGCATGTTCTACATTTACTATTGGGTCCCTGTGTGTGTGTGTGTGTGTGTGTGCCTATGAGTTGTATTACCAAGTCATCAAGCACATCATGGATTTCTAAATTTCCTGATATACGAAACTTATCGTATAATAATTATATGAATATTAATTGAGGTTGCGTTGCAGCAGTCAGTATAATTATGAATTAAGAGATTACCCGCTACTGTTTTAGCAACATATGTATGTACATAAAAATAATTTTACCCTCGCCACAATATTCAAATATACATTATATCTACGAAGGTAACATACAGATATATGCTAAATACACACATATATCCCACAGCCTTGTATAATTCCATGTTACGTTCCAAAAGGCGATATTGTTCATCACGAAAGGATTACGTGCCAATAATTACTTTCTGCGAGCTGTTACACAGATGGCGATATAATTACAGGTTACTATATATGCATTAGCAACGAGCGATACATTAACACTTGCAAGCAGCCAGAGCCGGGGCGGGTTTGTCGTGTGCTGGTTCAATCCCCCTTCCTATTTTAGCAGGGCCTCGTTCTTATCCCTTAAGGGGTCATTTTCGTTCAATTTATCCACATTAGAGGAAGTTAGGCCGGGCTGGTGACAGAACTAACCCCATCAACACGTTTAGCTAGGGCCGGTTAACGTGGCCTACACTATATTGGCCTGGATATTTCCTCTCTCTCACTACTATTTCCCAAAATCAATTGAAAAAAATTAAAATAAAAGCTAGCACAACTCGCCTATCATTATATATATATATACATTCATTACAAGCTGTATGTGCTGATGACAGTAAAGTTGATGCCTTTTATAACGTGTACATAAAGCTATGTGAGCGCTTGTATGTTAGTATCTGTATGAATTACCGTAATTTTATCCGATTATGAAAGTCAAATATGTGCGATAGTTTTCCATAATTATTTTGAATGCAATGTATATTATAGCTAAAGTGTGTTACGTTGTTACACAGATACAAATTAGTTTGTACAATTCTGATAAGAGTATGAAATATATTACATTATTATATAAAATACACATAAAAACAAATTTTAAAGTAAATCAAAACAAAATTGTTAAATTACAAGATCCATATTGTAGACCTAAATATATTCTGTGAATTGATTGTTTATTTAACTTGTGAGATCAGCAACATTACTAGGCATATTATTTTGTTTTTACCGGCAATGATTATATTAATTCAATATTTATTTTGATCGATTATAATTGATTACATTATTACTTGGATCTATTGAGTTTAGTGTATTTGAGTAACTATAAATTATCATTTATAAATAATATGTGTACGGTATATATGTAATTTACTGTCTCCTATTTTTACTATATTTGCCTAAAAAAACTATACTGGTATTTATTTAACTGAATATATGCTTTGGTAATCAAAAATGCAATCCTATTATTAGTAGACAATTTTAAAACATTTTAACTACTTAACTATGAGAGGTGCACATTAAGTCGATTAATGGTAACCACTTAACTAAAGAAGAGTGTTATTTAGAACTTATTATCTGATAAGTTTACCGTTAGCTGAAAATGATAGTTTGGAGGTAACTAGAATAATAACAACAATTTAAGCAGTGTTGACAATTATGTGCAATATAATCATAGCAACTCTGGAAATACTAGCCATTCTTCTTCGTTTGTTGAAAATCGCTCGAATGTAACACAAGAACCGAAAAGTCATCACGAGGCAAGATTTAAGCTTATTAATCAGTAGATAAAAATAAAAGCAAACACATACTATATATTATTATTATTATTATTATTATTATTTTTATTATTATTATATATTTTTTGTTTAGGATCAAATTGTCCACAAAATGTATCCTTAACGATGGTCATTCATTGATGGCTACGCGTATAGAACTCCATTTGTATCTACCTATTTGGTTTTCAATTTCCAACCATTTCATTGCTAGTTCCAGGAATAATTGAATAGGAAAGATTCAGATTATTTTTGTGTTCAATATCTGTCAACAATTCTTGAAGCTCTGTATCTCAAATACTCTTTCTTTAGTGTATTTGCCGGTACCAATGAAAAGGAGACTCAGAAATATTGCTTGCAGAAAGTTGTCGATAGAAAAGAAAAAAAGGTCGGTCGTGGCCAACCGTTGCTCGTGCGCGGCCCATGCAAAAGTTCCGTTACCGTTGGGGGGCGGGGGGCGGTTATATGGGTGGGGAGGGGGGGGGGGGGGGTGGCTGGAGGACAGGGGGGATTCTAACCAGCACAAGCATTGCACTCCCATACTTACATAATTAGGTAACCGCTAAACACGCTCCTAAACTCTTCTTCTGATCCTTTCTGTTCTTCCCTCGTACCTCTGGGAGCACCACTTATCTTATTATTTCATATATTTGATATACAGTATAATATATATATATATATATATATATATATATATATATATACAGTATATATATATTTTTTTCTGGGGGGGGGGGACCTACTCACACTTCTATGTGTATAAGACAAAAGTATATGGCAATGCAACACAAATAACTCTCACCCTATCACCCAAACTTCCGTTACTGTTCGCGTACTTAGATGAATAGTTTTAATATGTGGCTCTATATTACTACACTCTAAAACATAACACTTATTTATAGCACACATAGTACACATAAATAGTGTTTTAAGTGTTCAAATGTGAATAGATAAACCAAATAGACTCTTTATGTAGATACTTTTTGTTTACGGTGTAGTAAGAAATGCGACTATAATATTGATAAATTAAATTAAATATTTGCCAGCTTAAGGGGAGGTATTTAGTGTGTTCCCTAGACCTCCATCAAGCTTAAAATTACACCCCCTTGAGTCCCTTTCAAGATAAATTTGTACATTTTTCGGTAGAAAAATTTCCTGGCCGAAGGCCGGTTCCTCTTAAATTACAGGCTCGCTATCGCTCGCCAGGATAAAATCGACACCTGAATTGCACGAAAGGTCTTAATATGGGGTGAAAGTTCTTAAAATCGCTAAACTAATGGGGGCAAACGTTTTATAATATCAAAAGCAATGGGGCTAAACATGAGGGAGAAAGGGGTCAAGAAAAAAATCCCTCAAGTGGAGATCTCCCCTTAAGCTAAGCTATAAGTGTTCCTTATAATCATCTTATAATAATTTTCATTAATAAAATGTTCCTTATTAATATGACTTAGTTTATTACTTTGGCATCTTTAAAACAATATTAACTTACTTAACTTTTAATGATTTAATAAATTGCTTGGCAGTATTAACTTAATTAATAACGGCTAAGATGGCTTTGACATGTATTAGAGAAAATGTATCTGTTGATTTATATTAATTGTTTTCAAATTGTGTGTAAAAATATCTGGTATATTGATATAGCTTCATTGTTCATGAATGTAACTCTCTTGCAACAACAAGCTCAGTTTCTACACACAGCATAATTTCAAAACAGATTTGTATTAAAGACATTTACTCAATTGCAGTTGTATTTTGTCCCTCGTTGTACCGGCGACGTCCTTTTCATTATATTCTGGCAATTATTAGACGATTTTATTCAAATTAGGAAGGAGGTCAATCAATGAAAAGGCTACATTATCACTTAATCCTTTTAGCTACCATATATTCTTTTTAACCCTTTCACGCACGCATAGACGCAGGTGTTGTTGATTAGCAATCAGAAATAGAGTTCTCTCAATCTTATAATTACCTCTCCACAATTAGTTTTCTGCCCACAGCTAACTCAAAGACAACTGCAGAGGTTGAAGTAAATATACTAAGAGTTTCGAAACACCCCTGTTGACCACAAAGGCTTTAAAGTATCCCAGAATAGGCTCAAATCGCGTCCTGTGCGTGAAAGGGCTAAGCTTCATAAAATCGTCTAAATTTACCTGAAATCAAATATAAAATGACGTCCCCGTTACAGAAGGGGTTAATTATGCACTCTGTATTTTCATATTCACTAAGTTTCACAGAAGCTAATATGTTCCAGATTATTAGTCCATTCTGGCCGACTTCTTATTCATGCAGTGAATATTATACGGGAATATGTGGGTAAAAAGCACTGTTAATTTTGGCCATCCCATCTCGCGAGGTCTCATTAGGGCCTATATATTACAGGGGCTTCTGATGCTCTTCATTTGTCCTACTTATGGTTCAGTAGTAGAGATAAAAAGCCTCTCTCTCTCTCTCTCTCTCTCTCTCTCTCTCTCTCTCTCTCTCTCTCTCTCTCTCTCTCTCATATACAAGGGACTGGAGTTCTTGACTTCTAGTGTCCTGGCTTAATAATCCAATAGGGTTGATAGCCTCTGAAGTCCTATTTTAACTAAACTAATCTTCTCTCTCTCTCTCTCTCTCTCTCTCTCTCTCTCTCTCTCTCTCTCTCTCTCTCTCTCTCTCTCTCTCAGAGCCACACTATTTATCCACTCATGATAATTTATTGTGATATTTTCTGCATTAATTTCGTATATTCATTCATAAATCAAGCATCCGTATATTCATCATGCCATCTTAACTCTTTGTCATTTTTAAGAGCAAGAGCCGTGCAGTGCCAGGCCAAAGTAGTATATATTTGCCCCTTCGGTACCGGCGACGTCTCTTTAACTTGATTCTGGCTACTATTAGACGATTTTATTGAGTTTAAATAGGTCCTCCAGCAATTAACAGGCTTCCAACTATCTCACGTAATCTTTTTTACTACCACAGATCCACCCTAAACTGCACAAAGATCGCCTAAATATAGCCAGAATAACACGAAAAAGACGTCGCCGGTACTGAAGAGGTTGATATTCCGTGAAAGTGAAGGGGGTTCGAGGACAAGGTGTATATGCTTGTGTGAATCCCGTATTGGATACCGGTTGATGGTATTAGTTATAGCCCCGTTAAGGGAGCCCACCTCGCTTTTGTTTTCTCTTTCTCTCCCTCTCTCTTTGGCTTGTATCCATTCGGCCCCATTCAGCCTACTGTGTTAAGACTTTCACCCCATCCAGGTGTCAATATTTTCCTGGCGAGCGGTAGCAATCCAGCATATATCTATATTTTTGTTTTGACAGCAAGCTAAATTTGTACATTTTTCGATAGAAAAATGTCTCCGGCGAAGCCGAATTTCTCCATACAATGCTGGGTCGCTAGCGCTCGCCAGGAAGAAATCGACACCTGGATGGGGATAAACGTCTTAAAAGAGTTGGCTGAATGGGGCCGAATGGATACAAGCCAGGGAAAGAGAGAAAGATAAAACAAATTTGGTGACCCCCCTTAACAAGATTGCTGGCGGCCGCACCATAATCTCATCAAAACATTATCAAGGAGGGAGAGAAACGATGGAAAGCTTCAACACAAACCCCGCTATTGATGTATTCCATTTCATTAATATGTATAATATTATATACTCATTTATACTCATTTAAATTGGTTGGCTCTGGTTACCAATAAATATAATAAATACATGTTTTAAGATACAGTAAATTAGGTGTACCGGTACTATGTGAAAAGTTATTATTCACAGAAGAGGAATATATATAATTATACAGTATATATATATATATATATATATATATACTGTACACTGTATATATATTCCTGATATCGCGAGTGTTGGTCAGCCATATATACTAAAAGCCAACCATTCGTGTGATACCGAAAGAAAGTGACATGTTCATTTCCATCATGTAGACGACTGGCTTGACTGGACCTTTGTGACCATAATTACAAGCGCAAGACTCATGAAAGCAAACCGGATCTTTTGCTCGCGCGTTATTTTCCTCGCCCTTCAAGGCTGGTGTGTTTGCCAGACGGGGTGTTTGTGTTTGTCTGTGTTTGTTTGTGTTTGTTGGTGTTTGTTTGTGTGGTGGTCAGAGCCGTTGGTGCAGCAGCAGCAGCGGTGGAGGCCCTGTAATAACCTAGCTTGGGTTTTAAGGGAGCCCACCTCGCTTTTTGTTTATCTTTCTCTCTCTCTCTCTCTCTCTCTCTCTCTGTCTCGCTCTTTCTATCCATTCGGCCCCATTCAGCCTACTGTTTTAAGACGTTTAACCCCATGCAGGTGTCAATATTTTATTGGCGAGCGGTAGCGAGCCAGCATATATATATTTTTGTTTTGACAGCAAGCTAAATTTTTACTTTTTTCGATAGAAAAATGTCTCCGGCGAAGCCTGATTTTGTCCATACAATGCTGGCTTGCTATCGCTCGCCAGGAAGAAATCGACACCTGGATGGGGATAAACGTCTTAAAACAGTTGGCTGAATGGGGCCCAATGGATAGAAGCCAGAGAAAGAGAGAAAAGGAGAGAAAGATCAAAAATAGCAGGTGGGGCCCCTTAATGGATTTGTGTATCGAAATATTCCGCGTGTGCTGTGACCGGGTATGATTTCAGGTGCCGGCCACTATCACCAGCCATTTTTGAGGTGGTGTGTGATGAGGGGCTCGCTCAGACTCATGTAAATTCATGGTGTAATTCTGGGACATGGGCACATCTACACTGCTGCTGTTTCTGTGTGCCTGCGTGCCTGCCATATACGCTCTCATAGCTTTTCCTTTCCCTGCTTTCTCGCTCACACACACACACACACACACACACACACACACACACACACACACACACACACACACACACACACTTACACACACTCACACACACACTGCAAACGCACACACGCAGATATATACCATATTTATATTTTGTGTCATGCCCCAGCCAGGGTTCGAACCCAAACCAGTAGTGCAGCACTCCATACAACCATGAACTTACATGCTACAACCATCTTATAAAGCTGAAATGTAGTGTACATATGACCTATTTATCTGGAAGCGCGCGCGCACACACGCACGCACACACACACACGCAGACAAACACGCACACACACACACACACAATTTTTTTTTTTTTTTTTATAGGATAATAAACACACACACACACACACACACACACACACACACACACACCACTAGCATGCACGTACACACTACCAGGTTAATTTCACATACACATTCAAACACTAATGCTACTTTCACCTACTAATCCTATATCCCTAAGCTTGCACAATGGACACCACACATAAACAATACAGTATAATGTATTCACTATTGTCTAGAGTTTGTCCCATAGCCTCATTTAATCTTAACCCCTTCTGTACCGGCGCCGTCCTTTTAACCTTATTCTGGCTACTATTAGACGATTTTATTCAGTTTAAAAAGGGCCCCGGCAATGAACAGGCTTCCAACTATCTCACGTAACCCTTTCCACTACCACAGATCTTTCTTAAGGGGAGATTTCCACTTGAGGGATTTTTTTTCTGGATCCCTTTCTATCTCATGTTTAGTCCCATTGCTTTTGATATTCTAAGACGTTCGCCCCATTAGTTTGGTGATTTTAAGAACTTTTGCTCCATTTCTGTCAATTTTAAGACCTTTCGTGCCATTTAGGTGTCGATTTTATCCTGGCGAGCGATAGCGAGCCTGTTATTTAAGAGGAACCGGCCTTTGGCCGGGACATTTTTCTACCGAGAAATGTACACATTTATCTTGAAAGGGGGTCTAGGGGGTGTAATTTTAAGCTTGATGTTGATTATCTTGCTTCAATATGTTCCAACCTTTAGCTCACTTAATTCTAACTGTTTACCCTTCTATATCGTAACCTTAGCTCTATATATCTATCCTTCCATCACCCATCCTAACACCATATCTGTCCTTCCCAACTCACAACCTAACAATATATCTGTTATGGTGTGGTGTTAAACGTCCTTCCTTCATATTGTTCTAACGTCATTGTCTGTTCTGTTGTGGTGTTAACTACCTTGCTTCATATTGTTCTAACGTCATTGTCTGTTCTGTTGTGGTGTTAACTACCTTGCTTCATATTGTTCTAACGTCATTGTCTGTTCTGTTGTGGTGTTAACTACCTTGCTTCATATTGTTCTAACGTCATTGTCTGTTCTGTTGTGGTGTTAACTACCTTGCTTCATATTGTTCTAACGTCATTGTCTGTTCTGTTGTGGTGTTAACTACCTTGCTTCATATTGTTCTAACGTCATTGTCTGTTATGTTGTGGTGTTAAACGTCCTTCCTTCATATTGTTCTAACGTCATTGTCTGTTCTGTTGTGGTGTTAACTACCTTGCTTCATATTGTTCTAACGTCATTGTCTGTTCTGTTGTGGTGTTAACTACCTTGCTTCATATTGTTCTAACGTCATTGTCTGTTCTGTTGTGGTGTTAACTACCTTGCTTCATATTGTTCTAACGTCATTGTCTGTTCTGTTGTGGTGTTAACTACCTTGCTTCATATTGTTCTAACGTCATTGTCTGTTCTGTTGTGGTGTTAACTACCTTGCTTCATATTGTTCTAACGTCATTGTCTGTTCTGTTGTGGTGTTAACTACATTGCTTCATATTGTTCTAAAAGTCATTGTCTGTTCTGTTGTGGTGTTAACTACCTTGCTTCATATTGTTCTAACGTCATTGTCTGTTCTGTTGTGGTGTTAACTACATTGCTTCATTATGTTAAGGGGAGATGGGCCGTATTTTTGGACCATTAATTCCTTTATTCTGTTATTTCTTAGTTTCCTTGCTAGACCTCCAACAAGCTTAGAACAACATCCCCTAGACCCCCCCCCCCATCAAGATAAATTTGTACATTTTTAAGGCTCGCTATCGCTCGCCAGGAAAAAATCGACACCTAAATGGCACGAAAGGTCTTAAAATTGACAACGAAATGGGGGAAAGGTCTTAAAATCGCCAAACTAAAGACCCGAATATCTCATAATCTCAAAACCAATGGGGCTTAACACGAGGGAGAAAGGGGACTAGAAAAACGACCCACCTCCCCTCCAACAACACTACAGCAGCAGGAGTTGCGTGTCTCCCTTCCCTCACTCTATTAATTTAAGGCCATTATTAAGCGGGTAGGGCTTGGTTGTTGGTCTATATATTTATTTATTAATATATTTTTGAGTTTCCTCGCTAGACTTCCATCAAGCTTAGAAAAAAAAACCCTAGACCCCCTTTCAAGATAAATGTGTACATTTTTCGGTAGAAAAATTTCCCAGCCGAAGGCCGGTTCCTTCTAAAATTAGAGGCTCGCTTTCGCTCGCCAGGAAAAAATCGACACCCAAGGGGCACGTAAGGTCTTAATATTGATACAAAAATGAAACGAAAGGTCTCAAAATCGCCAAACTAACGGAACAAACGTCTTACAACCTCAAGACTAACATACCAAACATGAGGGAGAAGGTGGTCCATAAAAAGCGAGTAGTACCCCCTTAAGAGGTTCCAGACTCACCCGGGCTATAAAACAAGAGGGGGGGGGGGGGGGGAGGGGGGGGGGCGAAAAAATGGGGGACTAAACTACCACCTCCACCCCTTAGCCTGCCTCTCTCTCTCTCTCTCTGAGATACTAACTATTCCTTGTAACTCACTCTCACTATCTCTCTCTCTCTCTCTGTGAAATACTACCTATTCATTGTAACTTTTTCTCACTCACACTCACTCTCTCTCTCTGAGATACTAACTATTCCTTGTAACTCACTCTCACTATCTCTCTCTCTCTCTCTGTAAGATACTACCTATTCATTGTAACTTACTCTCACTTTCTCACTCACACTCACTCTCTCTCTCTCTGAGATACTAACTATTCCTTGTAACTCACTCTCACTATCTCTCTCTCTCTCTCTCTCTGTAAGATACTACCTATTCATTGTAACTTACTCTCACTTTCTCACTCACACACTCTCTCTCTCTCTCTCCCTCTCTCCACTGTACCTCCCCTACCGGAGTTTTTAAAGGCCGGTACCCTGGTCCCCGCTAATTAAACACGTATCATTTAGTCAGTCTCACCCGGCACACTAGCTCGGGCCGGCCTAACAGGAGTACTTAATCAAGGGGCAGACAGGCAGGCAGCTCCAGCCTCTACCTACCAGCTATATAGAGGGGCCTAGACTCTAACTGGGGGCCTCCATGGGTGTATATTCTAACTGGGGGCATCCATGGGTGTCTATATTCTAACTGGGGGCCTCCATGGGGGCCTAGACTCTAACTGGGGGCCTCCATGGGTGTCTATATTCTAACTGGGGGCCTCCATGGGTGTCTATATTCTAACTGGGGGCCTCCATGGGTGTCTATATTCTAACAGGGGGTTTATATTCTAACTGGGTAACTATACTCTCTCTAACTGGAGGCCTATAGACTCTAATTGGGTGTATAAGGGGGGTCTATATTCTAACTGAGAGTCTACACTCTATAATTGTCTGTTGAAGGGACAGTGGCTGGTTATGTGGTCTATTAATTCATGTATTCCTTTATGTTTTAGCTTCCTCGCCAGACCTCCATCAAGATTAGAAAAACACTCCTTATGCGCCCCTTCAAGATAAATTTGTAAATTTGTTGGTAGAAAAAATGTCTCGGCCGAAGGCCGGTTCCTCTTAAAATTACAGGCCCACTATCGTTCACCAGGAACAAAACTCGACACTTAAATAGCACGAAAGGTCTTAATATTGACAAGTCTTATAATCGACAAACTAATGGGGCAAACATCTTAAAATCTGAAACCTAATGGAGGCAGACATGAGGGAGAACGGGGACTAGAAAAACGACGCATCCTCACTTAAACTCTAATATTCTTTATTACATGTTTCCAAGCGTGGGGCTTATGTACAAGATATATTCCCTGTTTCAGATATATTCTATATTTTATTAATTTCACCACAACACCAAACATCAGGAAGTGCCGTTTTGAAGGCATTACTTCCGCCATGCAACTGAACTGAACCCCCAATGAAATTAATTAAAGTATATATGATCCGCCAGGATTCGAACCCGGGTTATCACACACAGATTTTGGCCACCTTAACCATTACACCACCAGGACGGTTAAAGGTTTATGCACACGCCTACGACTTATTATCCATTCTCGAATAATGGATTTTAATCTATCATGTTCATACTCCCAACCGCGCTATGGTAGCCTAATGTTGTTAGAGTGTGAACCAATAATTATAAAACATAAACCTGCCATCACCATATGTTCTTAACTTCATATAAATATAGTGGGCTGTGAATGACAACGTTTAATAAATGTGAGTGTATGTTTGTGTGTGTGTGTGAGAGAGAGAGAGAGAGAGGTTTGTGGGTATTTGGGGCATTATGTAAGACCTTTGGATTAAGTTTTGAATGTGCGTACTGTTGTGAGTGACTGAATCTTTTCCTATTTACTTAAAACTAATTTTATTTTGTACGTTTATATAATTCATTATAATTCAAAAGTAATTTGATTTGGGGGTATATTGTATAGGAGCTCTTCATTGGAAATTTCCGTAGATAATTCAATTTAATTAAGATGTAGTGTTAGTTTACGTGAAGTATTTCTTAATGCTAGTGAAATCGAATTGTGTTATATGTTAATAATATAATTTAAATTATCCTTAAAGAATTATAAGAGATTCTATACCCTTTGACTTTGAGAGGTAATTTCTAAGTTGTATATTATAGCGTGTTAGCCTAGTAAACATAAAGCGGTAACAGACTAGGATGAAGTCACATTAACGTTGATTACAATATATGAATACAAGCAATACACAATTGTATAATCTAACATTACAGAAGGTGGAAATGAATGAGGACGAAATGCCAAATAAATTGAACTTTAATGAAGAAAGAAAGAACTGAATGTAAACACCGTATGGGGAGGAGCACTTATATGGTGTTTATTGATATCTTTATTGTAAGTATTTATTATTTATTTATTTATTTATTTTATTTTTTCAAAATAAAGTACAGTCAAATCCAAAATTAATCAGTATAGACTATGAAAAAGGTGCCGAGTATGCGTACAATATAAACACGAAGGCTACAGTAAACACGAAGGCCGCGCGGAAATTTAGTGTGACGAAGCCGGAAGCCCCAAGAAGCACCGGGAAATAGGAAAGAGAATGCAGCGTCCACAGAAGCGTCCGGTCAAGCCGTAACATAAAGCGCAGAAATAGTGGCATGGAAGAGAAAGCAGGATGAGTCAAATGTAGGCGTCGGGAACGCAGATAAGTGACGCCATAAAGGCCCCCAAAAGCGTAAACCGAAGAAGGAAATACGAGAGAGGGAGGCGTGAAGGTAGAAGGAGGGGAAAGCGTAGTAGAAGCGTAGGGTGGTGGCGGCGGCGGTGGTGATGGCCTGGGGGTCTAGGTAGGGTGGTAGGGTGGTGGTGGTGGTGGTTGCGGAGAGGGCAAGGGGGTGACCTAGGCGACGGGGTTTGCGTGTGCGTGTGCGTGTGCCGACCGCCTTCGACCCGCTCTCTCTCTTTCTCTCCTCTCGCCGCTACAAGATGGTCGACACGGGATCGCCGCTGGTCTCTCCGCCATCACGGGGAATTGTCGCTGATTATCGGCAAAATTGGTTGTGGACATTTTGTTAAGGGGGGTCATCGGCTTGTTTTCTCTTTCTCTCCTTTTCTCTCTTTCTCTGGCTTGTATCCATTCGTCCCCATTCAGCCAACTGTTTTAAGACATTTACCCCATCCAGGAGTCGATTTCTTCCTGGCGAGCGATAGCGAGCCAGCATTGTATGGAGAAATCCGACATTTTTCTATTGAAAAATGTACAAATTTAGCTTGCTGTCAAAACAAAAATATATATATGCTGGCTCGCTACCGCTCGCCAGGAAAATATTGACTCCTGGATGGGGGTAAACGTCTTCAACAGTAGGCTGAATGGGGCCGAATGGATACAAGCCAGACAGAGAGGGAGAGAAAGAGAAAAAAAGCGAGTTGGGCTCCCTTAATAAAAGTAGACATAGTTTTGATAACAAAATAGACTTACTAATATACAAAGAGATAATTTAATGTACAGTATAATCAATAATGAACTAAATTATATCGGCCTAAACTTATAAACTACAAATACCCCCAAAGAATTCCGTGATTAGTTTGTCACTTGTGTCGTTCATGGATTATTTGATGATCTGGGTAAACATTTAAGCCGGTATCACACGAGCGCCTTTTCACTCAGCATTTATCCTCAACGCTGATCTGGCAGCTTATGAGGTCAACATTTACAATATTTCGGTTACCTAAGTTCATCTATCAACAGTCTAGTTTCCGATGCTCATGCAAAATAGTCCAGAAATGTTGCCAGGAAAATGTTGATCATCGAAAGTTGACTATAAAAGCTCTCGTGTGATACCGGCTTAAGAGTGGTCGTATTCAACCCTGTATATATTGACGTTATGTATTCCTATATGTAGTTTGTAATGCGTGACAAGTAATTATAACTTACTGATATAATTCTATTGGGTGTTTTTTTGTTTTAATTCTGTTTAAGCATATACTGTAGGTAATATTTTCTTGTTTATGAATAATGATATTTTCTAATTGAAGCTTTAGTATAGTTAATTTATCACAACCAAGACACATCCAAGAAATATAATGTTCTAAAGAATTGTGTCAATACAAACAATTATAGCACTGCCGTACATAGATATATCATTGAATAATACATATATAAATACAACAATACAATGCCAGTACCACCACCACCACACGCCACTATCCTCGACCGCAAAATTTTACCCAAGCGCCGAATAATTTAGAACCGCCGAAATATTGGGCCATCAGAAATACAGCTTTTCATGCATATGTTATCTTAGCTCATAGTCTACGGAATTTTGCCAGTAAAACTTATCGTGTTGCATTCACAGGGTTATTTTTTTTCGTTATTTATTGTTTTATGTAATTATTTATTGTTTTATGTAATTATTTATTGTTTTTTGTTTTAAAGTTAGAGATGTATTTATCGTGTTGAATTCAAATTTTTTTTTTTTTTGTATTTATTGTTTTATTTTATTATACAGTAGTTGTATGTTTGTTTTAAAGTTAGAGATGTATTTGTCCTGGTTCAAATGGTAGGCTGACGAGATATTCCTTGCATATGGATGTATTTATTTCCATTATTTAGTTTAATTATATCTTAAGCATATTGTTCTGAAGATGGTTTCTAGGTTTTTTTAAAGGATAAATACCGATTTTTTGTTCACTCATGGTATTGTTTATAAAAGTCTGGGTTATATTTCTCCTAGTAACTCATATGCCCCAACCTAGTCATCAAAAGTGTTGCGTGCTTTATCCAGGTAGTCGCGGCTCCTACCCCTGACATACGAGACTCCCCCCTTCCCCCATGTGAAGGCAGTAAGCTTGCGACTCTAACGGATGCTTGTGTACCGTTTTTCACAGCATACACTAAGGCTCCCCCCTCCCCCCTCTCTCTCTCCCTCCCTCTCTTTCTCTCGCTCAGGCAATGCATCACAACCCGGCTACGGTCAAAACCTTCCATGCTTTCGAGACACAGACCCCCGGAACACGGAAGGAAAAAGCAAAAACGCCTGGGCAAGCTCAGATGTAAATGGGTATGGGCGAAGCATACAGGGAGGTGTTCGACCCCCTTCCTCAGACAGCTATGTTGACGGAAGACCGGGAGATGGAAGGGTAGGGGGGGGGGGGGGGGGTATGGGAAGGGGGGTAAGCACCCTGTAAGACACTAATTATGTCCCAAGAGAATCCTCCGCAAAGGCGATGTTAATTACAAACTTTGTGGAGACCTTCGCTTCAAGTCTCAGTTGCCTTAGAATCATTTCGTTCCACATTTAGTGTTTGAGGGTGTACACTCGGATACCATAGTCTCTAGATCACCAATAAGAATTCGCGGACACCCTATGTTTTTCTTAATGCAATTATAACTAGCTTGATCATTTTTGGATAGAACTTGCTTTTCAATAAATAGCATTTATGTAGTATTGCAGTTTATGCATTGGAAAATTTGTTCATAAATTAATTTCCAGAGATATACTTCCATATTATTTATGAGTGGGCTAGATACTATGGCATCCAAGTGTACGGTAGTGCTAATAAGTCATTTCTCAGCTGTCATTACGTTTGGCTCGCTCTGTACTGTATTAAGGTTTGTCAGATGTTGAATAGGGTGGGTAAGTGTAGGAACATGTTTGTATATATCACTCGAAAGGAAGAAATCATGTTTAGATATTGCTGATTACCAATTATTCATCAAAATATACTTGGTGCCGAGACATCCCCCCCCCCCCTCAGTTATGGGGTAGTGCCTACATACATACATACATACATAGGGAACCAGAGAAACCCCCAATGACGCGAGAGGTAATGCAAGCAGAGGTTTTAATAGTGTACTGTATTAATGTCTGTCAGATGTTGAATAGGATGGGTAGGTGTAGGAACATGTTTGTATATCTCACTCGAAATGAAGAAATCATGTTTAGATATTGCTGATTAGATATACCAATTATTGATACAAATATACTTGGTGACGAGACATCACTTATTTCGCCGACTGTACATATGGGGTTAATGCAAGCAAAGGTTTTAATAGTCCAGGAAAAGGCAGAATGGTCAGCAATGGGGGATTGCGGGGAACAGGTAGAGCTTTTGTGGGAAGACGGAAGGAAGGGTGGGGGGGGGGGGG